>CAXKVW010000507.1:600000-880989 GCA_964058825.1 Carex arenaria | reverse complement strand
AGATGTGATCTCCATATTGAAATGTGCTTGGAGACCAAATTTTATATTTTTTGGAATTTTTTTACTATTTATTAAGCCACTTTGAAAATTGCTGATCCAACGGTTTCACTGTTTGAACAACGAAACTGTTGGATCAGCGATTTTCAAAGTGGCTTAATAAATAGTAAAAAAATTTCAAAAATTGTAAAATTTGGTCTCCAAGCACATTTCAATATGGAGATCAACTTGAACGGTTTGGATCAACGTTTTGAACTTTGAAAATGGAGATACGAGCGCGAAGTAAAACACTCGCTTTACTTCGCGAAGTACCGTAGCCCATCTCGAAAATAATTACATATATAAGAGTCAATAAAAATTTTACTAAAATGCCCCCTATATTTGCCCAATCATGCATATTCTAGACTTCAATTTTTAAGGTTATCCCATCCACTTATATATAATTAATTTAATATTCAAGCTGAAAAACATAAACCTAATTTAGCTTTCAGATCAATCTATAGATTGTAATACATCATGATGATGTTCTAGCAAACTCTTAAATTAAAGGTATCAATTAAATAGGTTAGGGGTTTCATAAATGCAACAGCTGATCATTCAATGTGCATGCTTTTCATATTTTTCTGTTCATGTCACTAGTCCACTTTGATGCTCACATGCAGACACATGCATTGCACTTATTTTTGTTCTTAATAATTCTAATCTTGAAGCTAATCAATTCTCCTACTTTTGATCACTTTACTCTTTTTTTTTTCTAGCTATGACAACGTTAATTTTACTTTTTTGATGCACTGTTTTTAAAACATATATTTTTTTAGGAGAAGGATCCACTTACAACATTTGTAAGTTACAACATCTTACAACAATTCGGTTATATAGTTTTGAAAATCCAAACAGTCAATCCAAACTGTTCAACATGATCTCTATATTAAAATGTGTGTGGAGATCAAATTTTACATTTTTTTGAATTTTTTTTACTATATATTAAGTATTTTACAAAATTGATGTTTTTAGTAGTCCATAATTTTCTAAATACATGAGTTTTCTGTAAAATACTTAAGATATAGTAAAAAAAAATATAAAAAATATAAAATTTGATCTCCAAACACAATTTAATATAGAGATCATGTTGAACGGTTTGGATCGACTGTTTGAACTTCGAAAATCGCAAAACCAAATTGTTACAATTGCTGGTAATTGATTAACTTGAAAATCTCGGTAATAACCAAAAATAATTTTTATATTAGTAATTAAGATGAATATATAGTCAAGCCTCCCGGTTTCCAAAAATATCTCCAGTCTTATTTTGAACCTGCTGCATCTCAATTTTGATATCTTGCAAGTAATATCCATGCACACTTACCTGTTTCAATTAAAACGTATATAACAGTTGACAGCTGTCAACATATGTCTTCATATTCCATACTTATTTTATGTTTTATGAAATCCCTAAAATATACACTTAATTATTATCAAGGCAGTGTCAGACTTTCTAATTATGAATGTCAAATGTGAATGGAATCAATCTTATAAACTTTTTCTACTTCGAATGAGATCAATTTTAGAGTATCCATAATATTTTGCTCTAAAATATTTAATAAAAATATATCTAATAATCAGATTTTGAAATTAAATGAAGATCAATTGACTCCATTAGTTCAGAGTGTTTTCGCCTCTGATTATTACACTGATGCACCTTTCGTTGTTGGGCCAGTGCACACTTATTCAATGTTTTTTTTTTTAAAGTGTAGGTTCGATGGGCTATGAACTTAATTATGTTTGATTCAATGGACATCAAAGTTGTCCGATGCACTTTAAGATTTGTGTGGTCCTGCTTTGAGATTTGTGCGCACAAATTTTTAAGTGCATCACACGGCTTTGGTGTCATCGGATCTAAAAGTAGGCCCAAAGTCCATTGAACCTACTATATATGTACTCGTTTTGTTTTTATAAACTCGACTTAATAATATAGTTGAGGATGATTTAGTCCGAAATTTTTATTCATATCCTCAAGAGAAAAATTCCAATTATGCCCTAACATTGTTCTGTCATTTTTCAATTAACTTGGCTACTTTGCATTCGCTTTTTGTCATTTTCCGTAAGAAAATATAGTAATTTTCGCTATATGTTTGAGCGTCATCACACTTCCAACCTTAAACTTTTGTTCGTCCTCGAACAAAAAAAAGAATAAGCTTATACAATAGAATGACTAATGGTTGTCCCTTTGAGCAAGATTCTGAAATTATTGAATTTTCTACGAAATAAATCTAATGCAAAAATTTCTACTCAATTCCTAATATTTTTGTACTTGGTAAAATTTAGGGAAATTAGAAACCTTTGCATTAACAACACATTTAATTTTACTGGGAAATATTTTGAAGACAACCCGTCTTAACATCATTATGGTAAAGGAATCCGAAAATCAATCAATATCCCCATTTTTAATCCCCTTAACTTGTGATCTCTCATTTAGTTCAAAATTTTATAGACTAAGTGTGTTAGTAAAGTGCAACTATGGAAAGTAAAAAATGCAAGAAAAATAAATACACCTTAACTAATTTGATTTTATCCTTCAAGCGCATAGATACAAACGAGAGGTTATGCGTTCCAAATGTATCTAAGGATTTCATCAGGTGATTCTTCTAATACATAGATACAAATAAGAGGCTATGTATTCTGAATGCACTTAAGGATTTCATCAAATATCAAATTGAACTAAGGTGGTGGGACCTATTTTACGTCATTTTCTAATAATTAGTATTTTTTGGGCTTTTAATGGGACTTATTATTTATGTCATCTTTTATAAACTATGGTTGCATCTACTATGAATACAAACAAGAGTTTAGATTTATTATATATCTAAAACTTATTTTTTATATTTTGTCAAAATATTGGGGTCTCAAAATAATAGGATGTACTTTAAAAATATTCTCAACTTTAAAAAATCTTTACTTACATAATGCATAAGGAAAATCATCTTCCAAAAATTTCTTTTCAAATAAATGGAACCCACACATTTATAATATATTCATAACAAGTTGATGTTTTTTTTTTCTTTCTATTATTTTTTTCTTAACCCGAAGTGCGCTCAGGCCTCAGAGAACTGATTAATTTACCAAAATTATATTCACTTAGGCAATGGACTATTGGATTAAAAATTATCTAAGAGATCTCCTCTGCCAATTTTTCTGCTCATCACTATTATAAACACTGAGTTTCGAATCTATAACTTTTTCATATTGAAAATAATATTTTATATTATCATAAATTAAATTTTGAATATGTATTAAAGCACGTGCCCCTGAAAAAATTGAGCAATTCACCAACGCAAAGCCATTCTTTCCTGATAGCAATTTTCTAGCATTCTCTTTTTTTTTTCAATCACATGATCCTAACCAACACACCATGTGAAATATGGTAGTTATGCTTTGCAAATCTTCATTTTATTTTATATCATTTCTTTGCTAATTGTTTCTCTTTTGTATTGATAACTAATTAATGGGCAATTCATAATTAAATAAATTATCTTTCAAAAAAAAAAAAGGAAGGGGACAAGAGGGACCAATTATTTGTATACTACTAAAGTGTCAACTGGAATCCCACTTAATTAGCTCAGACTTTGTTGATAATGATAAAGAAAGGCTAATATTGCTTAATTATTAAGTTCCTATATTATAGCTTAGTTGCTATAAAAGCTTGTGCTAAAAGCATATTTTAGATTTCGGGAATAATATGTAGACATATAGTAGTATATATAGCTAGCTGTTGAAAACTTGGAATATATATAGTCTTCATTTATTAAGGTGGATGTCATGTATGTCCCCCAAAAACTTCAAAATTACGTATCCTCCCCCATATAGTTCATAATATCACATCTCCCCTCCAAATTAAAAAAACTCACAAATTTACCTAATTTATTCCATTTTCTATTAAAAATTATCATATATTAATAAAGTACTCATTTTATGTAGGGCTGCACAAAAAATTCGTAGTTCGTGATTCGATTCGAGTTTGATTCGGAAAAGTTCGTAAAAAATTCGATTCGAAATTAATTCAAACCAAACTCAAACTGAACCTGGTTCGTTTGAAATAGATTCGCAAACTATTATAGTTCGAATCTCAAAGTAACGTGAACCGTTAATTTTAGCTCATGACTTATGTTCGCTGATGGCTTAAAAATTAAAATATAAGGGCCCCCAGTCATAAGTCATAACTCGTAAGTCGTAACCCTTGCTCTCTGTTATGAAACCCTAGACGACTTTCACCTCTCTCTTGGCAACTACGATCACTCTTTTTTATAGCAAAAAAGTTCGTAAAGATTCGAAATTGGGTTTGTAAAAAATTCGATTTGAAATTGATTCAAACCAAACTCAAACTGAGGTAAGTTCGATTCGATTCGATTCGTTTGTAGCCCTAATTTTATGCCTTATTAAAAAAAAAATTAAATACTTAGCATGTTTACGAGAATGTTCAGTCTTCTATTTAGCAGGTTGTGAGAGCAAATAGTTCATTTTCTTAATTGTGACGTGCACACAGACATGTGTCTAAATCTCATTGTATATGTGAAGAACTTTTAAAAAACATCACATATACAAAGCAGCTAGTGGGCATTGGAGGTATTGCATGCTTAAGTCAGGTTGATACCACCTGCAGTCAGTTTCACGCCAGAGACTCCACAAACCAATTATCAATGGTTACCTTTTTCAAGTAAAACAATTGATACATGCTACTGAGTCATCAATCTGATGAGGCTTATTGCTCAACTAGCTTTCTTGAAACAAATTTCATTCCAAATGCCTTAATCATTGCTTACTTTTATATGTTCGTTAAAATTGTACATATTTTTACAAATAAAAAAATTCAATATTCAGAGAATAACAATAAATTGGTATATATAATTTATACCACTTTTCATAATGAATATAAAATTATAAATGATGAAGAAACTTCAGTTTAATTTTGATTCATGCTAAAATTACAAAAGAGATGACCAACAAATTAATATTTGTAGATCCATGTCAAAAGCTGTTTTTTTTTTCCTTTTACGGTAGATCTTCAAAAAATTATATATAGACAAATTGATGAGAGCTGTAGTATAGTGATGGCAATGAGCCTTATTCGTAAAAAATATGTCAAGTTTATGTCTTATTTTTCTGTCAAAAAAAAAAATCATGTATGATATATATGGTCGGCTAAAAATAAATGTCTGATTCACTCGTGAACATTTTTTTTTTCCATACATGTGCCTATCTGCCATTGTCTGCTCCGATGCGGAAACCCTAAAAAAAATATGCTTGAGAGAAATAAGAGGAGAGAGTTCAAAAATCACAGGTTATAGCCCAATTTATGTTTTCAAGAAAATAAGTCCAACAGATTATTTGTAGGCTATATTTTAAGTCTTGTACTTGATATGTTTCTGGTCAGCCTTACTTGAAATTAGAGGCAAACCCAAGTGAAAGTTGGAATGTTTCGATCGACTCTGCCTCTCTCTAGAAATTTTGTTGCCCCCCCTCTCCTCTGTTGAACGTTTAAGTTGAGATTAAATTTACAGTTAAAATTAAAATAAATTTCTTCAATTATCATTAATAATTATAATTATAGATTAAAGTATCAGGAATTACAAGTCAGAGCATTGAAAAGTATAAATTAAAGTATTATTTTTATTAAGTAACTAATTAGTTAATAGATTTGAACCTGATTAGTTATTTAAATCTGATTCGATATTTTTTTGGCCCCCTATAAAAATTATGGGTCCGCCCAGCCTAACATGTTATAATCGAACTGAACTGGTAGAGTTTCAGACCAGATGAGTATGGACGAGCCTAAGGACCAATATTAAATTGTCATTCTTATGTATGAGTAAAGAAAAAAAAAAACACAAAAAGAAAGGGAGAGGAGGGTGTCCGATGCCCATCGGACCAGAGTCTGTTCGATGGTTAGTTTTTACCGTCCGATTCACTTCAAGATCTGTGCGTATCACTTTAATATCCGTGTTGTTTGCTTTTAATATCCGTGCACACAGATTTTGAAGTGAATCGAACGGTATAAATCATCCATCGAACAAACTGTGGTCCGATGGGCATCGGAAACCTCCCTCTCCCAAAAAGAAAAGGCTGCAGGATGAGATCGCACCAAGAAATGATATCAAGTTCCACAGCGCCCTGAATGTGGATGTTAAATCACCGGAAATTCTCGATTCTCAATAAATGCATCGATCTTCTTTAGCTCTTTGCCTGATAGGCTGATAAGACATAGGACTAAAGAACCAAATCTGGTCTCCAAATCACGCCGTTAATATCCATCAAAAGCAGAGATCGAATCTAGCAGAGTGGAGATGCGGGCCTAAAGAGACCATCAAACAAAAGCACAAAGATCGGACTGACAAGACGCGTAAAATTCTGATTTATATGATGCCTTTTGCATATTTCCATAATGATTTTTCATTTATATCCCAAATTTCGTTTTAATTCGCACAAAAACCAGATATTCGTTGCTAATAAATATTTTTATACAAGTACATGGAACTAACGTTTAAAGTGCGCTTTATAAATTGGAGGACATTTTATGTATACCCCCGCAAAAACCTCAAAATTACATATTTCATCATCTAAAATTCACAACATCATATTTATTCTTCAAAAATTAAAAAACTCACTAATTTACCCAATTTAATGATTTTTTTTATTAAAACTCACTTTAAATTTATGAAGAACTCATTTTGTCTTTTATTACAAAATTAAATATGTAACATGTTTAAGAGAAATATTTAGTCTTCTAATTTGTCAGTATTAAGAGCAAATTATTCATTTTTTTTACTAATGATACAAACACAAACATATACCTAAATGCCACTTTGTGTGCATCAGAAATAAAAAAAATTAATCATTTGTCCTCGAAAACTGATCAGTTAGAAGGTATACCATCTTTCTTACACATATTACATATTTCTATTTTTTTAATAAAGAGTAAAACATGTACTTTATAAATTTGTAATGAGTTTTAACAGAAAAGTCAATAAATTTGGTATAATTATGAGTTTTAGAAATTCAGAAAAGTAGATATGATATTATGAATTGTAGAGGGGGAATATGTAATTTTGAGATTTTGTGGAAGGTATACATCGAATTTCTCCAATAAATTACAAAGAAAAACATTCATAGAATATAACAATGCAATGTACTATTTAAATTAGAGAATCACATTAAAACATGTGGTTAAAACAACGTATTGGTTCAAATTTCAATTATGCCCAAGTGTTCTGGATAAAAATAAAGTTCACAATCAACTGATTATTATAAAATAAAATGAGGACGGTTCAAATGCACAATAATTTTTTGCTCTAATTATGCTCCACGTCTTTTATCTCATTTTTAAAATTCGAATATTCGATCTGAACAGCTTAAAATAATTATTACAATAAAATATGCTTGAAAACTAAATTTTACATTTTTTAGAATTTGTTACTATTTTTTTGGTAGGTACAAAATCTAAGTTTTTAGGAGATCCTGGATCATCCAAAAAAACGTTATTGTACCTATAAAAATAATAGTAAACAAATTCTAAAAAATATAAAATTTGGTTTTCAAACATATTTTATTGTAATAGTTATTTTCAGCAGTTCAAATTGACTGATCGAATTTTGAAAACTGAGATAAAGATATAGAACATAATTAGAACACTATGATTCATTTGAACCTCAAATAAAATAAAGCTAACTAATTCATTTTGCAACACCAAAAGGAATTTTTATATCATATAGTACCGTACCAGTACCACACGACAGAAAAGAAGGTTAATATCGTTACCGTAGAATATCATAGGTTCAAAATTCAATTATGCTTGTCGGCTTCAAATAAAGAGAAAGTTTAACATCAACTGATTATTACAAAAAAAAAAAAAGTAGCTAATTCCTTTTGTAACACAAAAAATAATAATTTATATCATATCGTACCGGCCCACATGATATAAAAAGAAGGTTCATATCGTACTGTACCATATCATATCATTAGGTTCAGATTTCAATTACGCCTTTGAACTTTAAATGAAAGAAAGTTCAACATCAACTGATTATTAAAAAAAGTAGCTAATTCTTTTGCAACACCATAAAGAATAATTTATATCATATCGTACAGTACCACTCGATATGAAAAGAAGGTTCATATCGTAATGTTATCTCATGTACCATGTCCATATGTATCATAGGTTCAAATTTCAATGATGCCTAGCTATGTGCATAGAATAAAAAGCAACTTGAACTTGAACATCAAGGATCAAATGAATTATTACAAAAAAAGTAGTTAACTTTTTTTGCAACCAAAAAAGAATAATTTATATCATATCATACCGTACCACTTGATCATATGATCGAAATTGCTATCGTCCGACAACATCTCACCTTTAATTTATTTTTCTTCATTTCTTTCCTTGCATCTTTCTCGGTACTAGAGATACATAAGAAAATACGTAACACAATATAACATGACGTGACAAATACGTCGTGATTTGATCACGTGACGTGATGTGGTCAACTTATTTTTTTCACGTGATGTGACGTAACCAAAATAATGGCGGACGATTTCGTCACGCGAATGGTCACATCACGCGTAATCACGCCGTAACCATACGTGATGTGATCATACGAGACGTGACGTAAATTAGTCACGTCATTTTTTTATATTTTAATTGTTGAAAATTTAGCAAAAAATATATATACAAAATATGAAAAAAAATTCTAAAATAAGTAAATAATGTTGAAAAAATTATTTTTTTTAGGAAAAGTTGTTGGACGTCTGAAATTACTTTAAACATTCAAATTACAAACATTCATTAAACTAAAAGAAAAATTTGTACATACACTAAACATATAACCCCTCTTCTTTATCTCTCTTGGCTTTTATGAAATATGCAAGTTTCAAATATCATATCTAGGGCTGCATAAAAAATTTGTAGTTCGTTATTTGATTCGAGTTTGATTTGAAAAATTAGTAAAAAATTCGATTCAAAATTGAGTTTTTTCAAAATTAGTACAAACCAAACTTAGTAGGAAATTAATTCAAACCAAACTCAAACTGGACCTAGTTCGTTCAAAATAGGTTCGTAAACTATTCTAGTTCGAATCTCAAAGTAACGTGAACCATTGATTTCTGCTGATAACTTATGTTTGTTGATGACTTAAAATATAAGACTGCCCAGCAATAAGTCATAACTTGTAAGTCGTAACCATCGCTCTCAGTTCTGAAACTCTAGCTGACTTTCATCTCTCGCTCTCCGTAATTATAATCACTCTTTCTTGTCATAAAAAAATTAAAATTGAGTTCGTAAAAAAATCAATTCGAAACCGAGTTCTTTCGAAATTAATTTGGTTTGTTCGTTTGCAGCGCTCAGATCTCTAAAATCCGAAATGCTGCCTTTATTATAATACTATACATCTATTAATCGCACCAATTGATCACATCCATTAATCGCACCTACTCATGAAACACTTTATCTTGATGCACTCATTGAGATGTGTTTTATCCAGAGACATCGTAACTTCTGACTCATAATCAATACGGTCCAAAATGAATTAATCCATATTAATTCAAAAAATTAGACTATTAATTTTCACTCCAAAATAACTTGACCTAACCATATGATATTTTCATCGGAGCTGTGAAATATTCATAACCTTTTGTCATGAAACCGATAACAAGATGACCAGTGGCGGAAACAGGAATAAAAACTAGGGGGGCATAAATAATTTAGGGTCCATAAGCAAAAAATATTTGGACCAGTATCCTCTGCGGAGGATTGCGGTGCGGAGCTTGACGGTCCAGATTTACTCTCAGCCGATGAGTGCTCGGGATGATAGAGGGGGCAGTATTAATTTTGCTTTGAGATTCGTGCTATAATCTTATTTGGTCCGTCCGATCAAAACGAACGGACCAGATTAAAAGAACCGCATGACCTTCTAAAAAATTTAGGATGTGCCAAGGGCCCATAAATAATTTAGGGGGTGTCAATGACCCATAAGTAAAAAAAAAAAAATCTATATATTTTCTAAATTTTTTTGTATATTTTCTGGGCCAATGGAGAGCCGGGGCCTAGGCTGGCCCCTGCCTTGTGCCCCCCCCCCCCCCCTCGAAGGTGACCATTTTTTTTCACTAAGTTAACTGTAATTGCTTTCTTAATATTCCTCGGTCTCAATCACGTATAACCAAATTGAAAACAAACGCCGCTAAAATATGTTCCAATAAAAGATTATTTTCAAACTTGCGAGATGAGATTATGCATGCATGTTGTTTCCTGCATAGAAATATATCTTAATTAAATCGACCACTTCAATGTCCTGTTGCTCGTTATGCGATTAACTATCGTTTGTTTATTGCCAATGAATTAATCCACACAGTTAAGAATATTTCGTAATTTCGTTAACTTTATTATATTTGTTTTATTATATCTGTGTCGTATTCGATAAGACAATATAAACAAGAATTTTTTCCGGTAAACTTAAAAGATAAGGGTACATATAACAACAAAAATTCATGATAAATTCAGATTAGTCTTTAACTTGACACGGATCTCAAATCAGATCTCTTATAGTTTCAATAAACACTGCATTGAGTTTGACCCAGCTGGAATTAAGCTGGACAGTTTGTTTTTTTTAATTGCACTTCAAGTAATTGGGAATTCAGATCCAGTGAAGGAACTCAAAAATTGAGTTTTAGATCAGGACTGTTCGATTCAAATCCGAGATCATCCATTTGGAACTGAAGCGCACACATCTCAAGTGGCAGATTTGAATTTCGAGATGATCCCGAACAATGGATCCGAATCAGACAGTCCTGATCCAAAATTCAAAAATTGAGTTAGTTTAGGTGATCCGGACCTAGTAACCGGAGGGACACGGACTCCCTACAGGGTACAGGTCATGTGCCGAGCACGATTATAAAGATGGCATCGGGATCATGGTGCGGCACACCGACAATGCAATGCAATACCAGGATGCAGGATCTATATGGGACCTCTCTCTTGATTCCCCACTCGTCTTTATTTCTATTCCCACTCTTTTTATATTTTTCCTTTCTCTCTCTCTCTGATGGGTGGGGAATTGTCTGTGGCTTTTGTGGTGGATCAATCCATGCCTCTAGTGGATTAAGTAATTCACCTTTGAAATTGTAATTTAATGAATTAATAAACTAAGAGAAATCGCATTGATTGATGTCGTTTGTTCTGATTCTCGCGTGTTTGTTTGGTTTGGATTGGACCTCGAATTAGCTTAATTTTACCAACTACAGATAAATTGATTGAAAAAAAAACAGGAAAAGGGTCATGTTTACCTGCTTCCAATTATAAGAAAAAATAATAGGTGAAACTGTCCCATAGCATGATTGCATTAAATTTAACTGTCAAAAGTATTTTTTTTTTTTTTTTACTACAGTTGTTGAAGGTTGTACCTGCGGATTAGGGCGGCTTGATGGATGATGTTGAAGTAGCAGCACTGGTTGGGCCAAGTCCAATTAGATAATTAAATAAACGAACATTAATTCCATAAACTTCAAGGGATGTCTAAACCGACTTATACCTAGTCGATACTTTGAGATAATTCTAGAAATTAGCATTATAATATTATGTAATTAGAAACATCTATGCATCATGTATAATCTAGAATTTGTTCTAACCGACATTGAGTGATATAAATAGGTGAAGACTGATGTGTGAGTAGGTGTCCGTGAATGTACAAGAGAGAGTGAGAAATACACAAGTTTTGTAGTACTTCTCTCTTAGTTATAGAAATAAAGCTAATAATCAACAAGTGGTATCAGAGCAGTTAAGTTATGTTGGCTAGAAAGTTTGTGTAACTTGTGAGTCCTTTGTTGTGCCGGAATGTCAGACTTGAGTAACATGATTGGTCTGATTGAAAAGTTGAATAATTATAATTATAGAGCCTGGCGTACGTGAATTAAGTCATATTTGCATGGTCAAAACTTGTGGGAGATTGTGGGTGGTGATGAGATCGAACCGCCACCGAATATCGGATATGGAACCGATATTTGATCCAATGCTTCCTCAAAACACCTCTCATTTAATCAAAATGCATAATTACAACGAATATTATCTCCTCGGGTTACCTGAGGTGAAATAAAGAAAATTAGACCATTCTTTTAACTTGGCACAAATCTTAAAGCAGTCTCACTATATATAGTTTTAATAGGTACCGGATTAAAGTTTGATACGGCTGAAATTAATATATGGGTTGTATGTTTTTTTTCAAATTGCATCTCAGATACCTTAGAGGACACATACTCTATTTCTCTATTGCACCCTCAGAGGGGATACGAACCTTGATCGAGTCACCCCACCGTTAGTGTATTGCGGTCGTATCATGTTGTGCTCCGACATACTATGTTTAGGGGTGCTCTAAACAAGGCCGTACTGTGCTAACACATCAAAGTTTCTAAACGTACTGTGATGTGCTGTGCTACACAGTGTTAGAGCACGTTTAACAGCACAACACAGTTTGGTACGACGTTTAGTGCCGGTACTTAGACGCAGCGTACCAATTTTTCTTTTTCTTTTTTAAAATTTTGGTAATTTGTTACTTTAAAAATATGTAAATTTCCAAAAAAAATATGAAAAGATATCCATAAAGTCAAAAATAAATTGGATTAGTTTTTTTTTAGTATTTTGTACCATTTTTTGTGATTTTATATAATTGGAAAAATATTTGTAAGTAATATTTTTTTTTTTTGAAATTATGAGTTGGAGGTCAAGCCACCCAACACACTTTGTGGGTTTCGAACTCATGACCTCTCATATGAGAGCCATGTGATTTTGTCACTAGATTAAATGCAAGTTCTCGTAAGTAGTAAAAATTGAAACAAAATTTTGAAAAAATATCAAAGTAGGAAATTAGACGGGCCGTGTCGTACTCGTGTTGTGCCCATGTCTAAATGTGTTGTACTTAACAAAATAGTGTTGATTTCCAAAAAAATTCAGACATAGAACAGTTAAGACACAATACAAACACATCATGTTTAATAAGAATTCAGAGTTGTTAAATTCCACTTTAATTTTGTATTACGAACATATTGTAAACCTGACACCACTGGTGTCCATATTAATGGAAATTAGAGGCTTGACCTCTAGCTTTCTTCCTCAAAAAAATAAGAATTTAGAGTAGGTCTGATGCCCATCGGACCTATTTTAGTTCGATGGGTGACACGACCATTCGATTGTATCAAGATTTATACTAAGTAAAATAAAAACCGTACAGGTGTTTTTCAATTTCCGTACGCACAAATCTTAATGCTAATCTTATAGTGTTAGAACTAATTGAACCTAAAATAGGTCCAATGCCCATCGGACCTACTCCTATCTCGTATATAAGACGCACCGTTCCCTTAGCTATATGTGCCGTACGTACCGATAAGTCGTGCTTTTGCATTACACCTCACCGTCGTAAATTCATAATGCAAGATGCAAGTAATCATGGATCGGTACGAAATAACGTCACGTGCCCCATGATCTGCAACTAGTAGTCTGCTTTTCAAGGATTAAGTCTTTCTGGTAATAAGTACAATTTTTAAGAGCATCCGGATGTTTCAGAGTTCAAACAAAACATTACTTCCAAATCATTAATTTGTGCTTGGTTGAAGACTTGTGGGGGCGGCGGGTCTGCAAGATCCAGATTTAATACTCCTTTACATTAGGATATGTATATGTAGAGAGTAGAACCAGGTGATTTTAAGTTTATCAAAAAATAAATTAAATTAATTCTAAAATTTATCGGATTGATTTTAATGAATTTCAAACATTAGGATATGTATATGTAGAAACCAAAAGTTGATTTTCTTTTGATCCTGGTGAGCCGCGCAATCCAACAATATTAATAGGATATGTATATGTACAGACAATTATATATGAAGATAATATGACATGTATTGCTCAATTAAAGAAATGATACATTAAAGGAGATAGAACAAAACATATTTTTACCAAAGTTCTTTTTCACACATGGTCTCCAAAAGAATAATGTTATTAATATTCAGTAAATCCATTCAAGTAAGAATTTGATATATTTATTGGAAAGTTAGTTCGTAATATTCGAGTTTGTTGACTTAAATATCTTGATTAATGTTGTCATGAAGAGTTAATATGCACTATATTTTCCTTAACCATGGCTTTTTCCACTAAATTTTTCTAGTAAGGTTGTAGTTGCGTATTTAGAAGAATATTGTACTGTTTTTTTCCTTCACTAGATTTTTATCCCATAAGATTTTTTTTTAATAAGATTTTAATGAGACATATTCTTATGAAATGGACTTCTAAGGGAGGTGTTATGAATATAATAGTAGATGGTCAAACTTTTTGTAATTCCCAATATTAATTATCATTCACTTCTCCACTACCTCACTACCATTAGAATTTATATCCACTACTATTTGGAATTCATTATTTTATTTATTATTGTAATGTTTTTAGTTTACAATTTGCATTGTAATCTTGTATTACACATATGATAAATATATGAATAAAGAAATTATCATCTTTTACATTCTCTCTATCTTGTTTATATTCATTTGTCTTTATTTTATAACATATTTCACCGTTTTGCTACGTGTATAGTTAAAATGCTAAATCCATCAATATTTTTCCATGAATAGAAAGGAAATCTGCCAATATTTATTTCAAAGCCCACACTTCTTGATATGACCAATGGGCCTGGCCTAAAACATAAACCAAATGTCCAATAAAATTGAGCTTCCAGATTATTTTCGAATTTCATCTGAAGTTCTGAATTGCAATCTCCATTTACTGCTTAATTACATGCTAATTGCTACCGCCACTCCGGTCCAGTCGGAGAATCAAAGGCGCACGTAGATGTCATAAAAATTTTAGGATCGAAATTAATGCAAAATTACCCTATAATAGGAGGAATTTAACTTATATCCTTCAAAATCTTGAAATTAAGTATTTTTTTTCTAAAATTAACAATATTTATCTGTCTAAATTTTGAAAACTTGCAGATTTACTCAATTTATTTTCATTATATTCAAATTAATTTTAAACTTATAAAATTCTCATTTTAATTGGACATATTTTATTTGAATTGTTGCATTTTTCTCTAAGCTCCGTTTGACTTTGAGAATTTGTTTCCGAAATGCAATAATTTTGTTGGTCGGTCTGTATTGAGACTGGTACCAGTTGTTTGGTACCTTGCTCAGAAAAATATATTATTGGTTTCAATATAAAATCTATGGGATAACACTCACTTTTATAAAAAACAATAGTTTTGAGAAATTTTGTGGTTTGTTGAAGAAGCGTTTTTAATATTGTGGTGGTAGGTGATCTTGTGGTTTGCTCATCTGCTGGTGGTCCCGACACTCTCAATGATAGTTGTTGCATGAATTTCACACAGTAGTTAAAAAAAAAAAAAAAAGTTTGTCTCGTTGTTACTGGTTTTGTCACGTCACATGTCATAGCTTGCTTGAAACATCAAGTCACATCACACAAATTAGACTGATCACGTCATATCACATGACACATTATAATAGCATGACCAATTTTTCTAACTTGTTTCCTTCTTTTAAATTATTTTGTAATATTTTTATCTCTGTAACATATTGTTTTTTATGAACTAACTTCAAATTTGAAAAATAAATAAATAAAAAAAATAATTTGTGACCAGTCACTTTGCACTTCACTATGTTAAGAGGACGAGCTTGGGTCCGATGTCCATTGGACACAAACTAGGTCCGATGGGTTCCACCACCGTCCGTTCTGCTTTAAGTCAGTGTGCACGTATATTAAAGCGAACACACACGGATATTAAAGTGACTGCACGGTTATTAAAGCTGATCGGATGGTGGTGGAACCCATCGGACCCTGCTCTTGTATGGTTAGATCTTTAGCAATTTCAGTGGTTAATAGACTGTGTGGGCTTTGGGCTTGTAATATGTTGTTGTTGGATGTTGTGTTGGTATTGGGTATTACTGGGCTACTGATAATTATTAAATTAAAACGTAGGTTGCAAACAATGTGATAGTATAATATAATGGTTATTGTATGGAAAGTTACTAAATGTCGGTTTTACTGTTCTGCTAGTAATTATTATATTAATAATTCACACACGAGGCTAAATAAATTTTTTTTATTATATATTTATATTATGGTTACTGTTAATGGAATGGATATTTGTCTTGAAATTATTATAATATCATGATTAATATTTTGGTATGTATTTTTTTTAAACATTTTGATAGGTACGCTTCCCCTTTGTGGTCTGTATGTAGAGAGCAGTTTGGGTTCGATGGGCTTCATAACCGTCTGATCCGCTTTAAAATCTGTACGCACAGATATTAAGCATATGCGCACTGATATTAAAGCGGATCGGATTGTTATGGAGCCCATCGAACTCAATTTGAGTCCGATGGCCATCGGACCCAAACTGCTCTCCTATGTATACCACGCTGTAACGATTTTATTTTATTTTCTTTCTTTTTTGTGTGTTTCTTTCGGCTCTCTTTGTTGGTCTTGAGACCTTGCTCGACATTTGTGCTCTACTGCTCTGTTTATTCTTGCTGTCCTTCATTGGTTAGGCTGCTCATAATCTCATTCTCATTAAACATTCAGTTTTGAGACCTGCGGGGGGCACGCCAAAAATGGAAAATAGTAATAGGATTTGGTTGTAACTGGTGGGTTTTACAGAGCAGCAAATTTACTGAATCTTATCCTAAAAAAAAAGTTTACTGAATCTGTTAATTTATTACAATGCATGTCTATTTGCACCAGTACTTTTGATATTGTACCAGTACTATTGAAGCATGCTTGCGCAATAATTTTAAGGGAGAATGAGAAAGAGAGAGGGAGTGAAGGGAAGCTGGTTCTTAAACAAAATGTTTTGAAAATATTACAATATATCTTCCTAATAAAGAAAATGTTTTGAAAATTTTGATGACAACGTAACAGATGGTGCAAAATAGATTAGCAATCTTGAACAAAAGATACACAAACCGGTTGTTCTTGCATGTATCTCCTCCTGTCAGCTCTTGTCATCTTAATTCTGGCAAGTATATATATATCGCCTCCATACTCCTAAAATAGTTGTAAAATCGTCTATGAGAAAGTTCACTGATGCTATTTGTCGTGTACATATTTGTTTTCTCTTGGTTTTTATTTTGATGGCTCCATTCATAATTTTCTTGTAATTTGCTCTTGAAATATCATTTGGGTCGTTGATGAAGTTTTGGACTTAGATTAGATCTGAAGTCTACCTTGAACAGTGATGCCCCTGCCTCTAAAAAAAACAAAAAAAACACAGTGATGCCCCAAAAGGACTTGAATACTATTTGCAATATCTGCGAATAAGACGGTTGACATTTGACATATGACCTCCGGGAAGCTGCTTAGGCAGTCTATCACAGCCGAGTAGGGCTGTAAATGAGCTAGCTTGGGCCGAGTTGGATCTTAGCTCACCTTGTTATTTTTGGACCGAGCGAGCTGGATTTAGGACTTCCGAGCTAAAATCTCAGCTCAAACTCGTGACGAGCTAACCCGAACTAGCTCGCGAGCTGACGAACTGGCTCACTGGGTCTGACTGGACCTTGTTTTAAAAAAACAAAAAAAATTTACAAACATTTTTGGACTGAGCTGGACTGAGTTTGACAGTATAAAATGCACACAAATTAATACAAATTCACAAATTGATGCCTAGCTGAGCTAGCTCACGAGCTGGCAAGCAAGCGAGGCCCCAGCTCAAACTCGTTAATTCTGGACCCAGCTAGTAGCGAGCTGGCTTGTTAACAGTTCGATCCAGTAACGAACGAGCTGTTAGCGAATGAACTAGATGCGAATCATGATCGAGCTACGAGTTTTTTGGCCACCCCTACAGCCGAGACCCTTCAAAAAGAAGAAAAGGGGGCGTTTCAATATTACTTGGGCAGTCTTTGTTAAATTCTCTTTCTTTTGAGATCTTTCATGATTAATTATGAACAATTCAATTAATAGCCCAAAGATCACCAATACCGAATATTTCACAAACACAGCTTAATATGATCTATTGTTTAAGATGACATACCTTGATTAACAGCGGAAGATGTAATGGCTGCCATCTTCTTTCTTCTGACTCCTGACGGTTACTCTTCTTCTCAGAATTCGGTTTCTCTCTCTAACCCTATTTCTTTATGCGTTTCTTGATGGAGAAGAATGCGACTCTTGACAGGGAGAGAGAGGACCCAATCCTTTATATAACATTTAACTCTAAATCTGGTACGTCCATCATATACCAATTCAACGCTTAAGATTAATCACATATCTAATGCTCTAATTATAGAACGATCTATTTATGACTTAATTAATCGGGTCACATTAAGATTAGAAACTGCATAACGTTAAAAGTAAATGAGCCAATTGCAGTTTCTAATAGCAGATTTCTAACAGTCTTCACCAACATAGCATAATGGTTAACACTGTTATAACAAATAGGACGGCACTAGCTCATTGCTGCATTTTTATTCTCTTTTAAACTTGTGTAGCGTTTAGTCTGTAAAAAAAAAAAAAAAAAATTCAGGAAAAAATGAGGGTCATTGATTCAATGCCCACATTTATATATTGATACTAAGTTACAAAGGGTTTGTGACTACAAGGTAAAAAGGAAAGAAAAATAATTGAGCTATTTTAAAAGAAAAATAACATTGAGTCCGTAAAAATTATAACGGTGCTATTATAGTGAGGTATTTAGAACTTTGGTATAAAACATAAGATCATAGCAATTTCTTGAGCTCAATCTTTAAAATATTTTTCATGGGCTTTGTATCCCATTTGTGAGAAATAAAATATGACTAGACAGTAGACAACTAGACATACATTCATTGCAGTTCATGAAGATGGATTAATCGAATTAGGCCACTTTATTTTCAACCTTTTGTATACTGCATTTTGGCTAACCCTGCTCCCCGGATTTTTTATTTTTTATAAACCATAAATAAAAAAAAGAAAATTAACAAACTAACTTGATGGTTTTGGTTTTTACAAAAACCATAAGTACCAAGATTGGAATTCGGCCCCATAAATTTTACAGGTCATTTGATGAAGTGCCATAAAAAAATCAAAATTTCACCTTGTGCCGAGATGACAAAACAGCCCTTCAATTAACTGAAATTTGTTTTAACAAAAACCCTTCATTTAACCAATTAGAAATTTTGTTTTAACCAAAAAAAAGAAAGAAAATCCTCTGTGTTGAATTGGAAATTTGGCACAGAGGCAAAAACAATTAAAAACAACTAAAGTGGACCAATTAGATTGAGTTAAAAAAATATATATATATTCTTTGTGCCTGATTCCCAATTCGGCACAAAGTGGAATTCGCAAAAAAAAAAAAAAGTTGGGCCAAGTGTCCAACTCAGCACAGTCATAAAAAAAGCAAAAAAAAGGTTGGGCTGAGTTTCCATCTCGGCACAGTCATAAAAAAAAAGGAATTACACAAGGCCATAGGAATTTGTGCGGATTTTGGTAATAAAATTTGAAACCGAGATAAGATTTCGGCACACAAAAAAAAATTGGTTCGGGTCAAATTCCCATCTCAATACTTATGATTTTTTTAAAAGCTAAAACCATCAAGTTAGTTTGTTAATTTTTTTTTTCTATTTATTGTTTATTAAATAAAAACAAAAAAATCCTCTGCTCCCCCACCTCCAGCACTGCTTTTTACAATATCTCAAGTCCCAGTTAGTCAAGTCCAGATTCCAAAATTCAACATCTAGTATCTTTCAAAATTATATACACTGCCTTGGCTGAAATCTTCACAAATTATGGCTATTTTTATAGGAATCGAGGGCAGTCCGGGGGGCATCAGACCAAGTCAGGTCTAGTGCCATGTCACTATGTCAAAGCTATCTAATTGACATTAATATTTGCGCATACAAATTTAAAATTCATGTCATCAAATGTACACAAATTTTGATGCAGATTGAACGGCTTTGAGCGGACATCAGACTATTGAGCAATTGAAATGACAGTGTTTAGCTTTAAAATAGGGAATAATGACCCTCTCTAGACAAACTATATGATACAAACCAACCCAGTGAACCCACTACTGCCACAGTACCACTTAGATGGTGACTCAAGGATATGGATTAGGCAAAGATACTTAATACATAAGGGTGCAAACAAATTGGATACGGATCGCCGAAATTTTTATAAATATACAAAATCAGAAATTAATTTAACAATCTATATATTTTTTAAATAGAATTCGAAAACTGTCTATACTGATGACAAAATAATCGGTTACAGAGTCAAAAACCGATGACCTGCTCATCGGTTTCAGAAAGCTTGAACCGATGACATTTCCATTGGTTTTAGTCCAGCACGGTTTTTGATGCTTTCTGCAAACTTTTTGAAACAACGAACGACTCAGATTAAAATACTGTTTGTAATCATTACACCCAAAATTCTCAAATTTGAACCGATGACATATCCATCGGTTTTAATTTAAAATAATTTTTCATTTTTTTTATTTAATTAGAAAATGTTATAATTTTTTTATTTTTTTATTAAAATTAGAAATATTTTTATATTTTTTTAAATTAGATAGAATACCATATAATTTGATTTATTAAAAAGACTTAAACAAATAGCCCGGATCAATATTTTTCAGATCGGATTTTTCGTGGCTGTAAGAAAAATTAAAATATTTCTTTGTGTGTTATTAGAAAAAAATAAAAATGCTTTGAATCTGAATTATTGATCCCGGTTCAAAAGTCACTTCTAAGTAAATACAGAAAATATTATGGCATTTCTATTTTTGAAAAAATAAGAATTTTCAAAAACTTTTCATGTTACATGTAATCATTACTCAAAAATCAAAAAAGTATTTTAAACTTTTGAAAAAATTTATTTTTTCAAAAATAGAAAGACCATAATATTTTATGTATTTACCTAGAAGTGACTTTTGAACCGGGATCAATAATTCAGATTCAAAGCATTTTTATTTTTTTTCTAATAACACACAAAGAAATATTTTAATTTTTCTTACAGCCATGAAAAATCTGATTTGAAAAATATTGATCCGGGTTATTTGTTTAAGTCTTTCTAATAAATCAAATTATATGGTATTCTATCTAATTTAAAAAATATATAAAAATATTTCTAATATTTTAATAAAAAAAATTATAACATTTTCTAATTAAATAAAAAAAATGAAAAATTATTTTAAATTAAAACCGATGGATATATCATCGGTTCAAATTTGAGAATTTTGTGTGTAATGATTACAAACAGTATTTTAATCTGAGTCGTTCGTTGTTTTAATCTTAGTCGTTCGTTGTTTCAAAAAGTGTGCAGAAAGCATCAAAAACAGTGCTGGACTAAAACCGATGGAAATGTCATCGGTTCAAGCTTTCTGAAACCGATGAGCAGGTCATCGGTTTTGGACTCTGTAACTGATTATTTTGTCATCAGTATAGACAGTTTTCGAATTCTGTTCAAAAAATGTATAGATTGTTAAATTAATTTCTGATTTTGTATATTTATAAAAATTTCGGAGATCGGATAGTGGTAAAATCATATTTGTATCTGTTTTTATTTTTCGGATATTAGACGGATACGTGCAAATACGGATCGGATATCGGATATCCGTAAATATATACATAAATATTTTCATAATATATATTAAACTATATGGTATATATCTACTATTTGGATACGGATAATTAAAATTATCCGTACAGATATTCGTATATTGAATATCCGTATCAAATTTTTAGATACGGACAGATATTATCCGATCTGTTTGCGCCCATATTAATACACCATTGTCGGCGGGTCCCAATGAGTGTTAAAGTTCTAATAATAAGTATAGATCTAAATTCTAAAGTGATTTACACTAAGATGAAAATAATTCATCACAATCCATATTTCAAAAGCAAAAGTTATTTTCAATAATTTTTTCATGTATAGTATAATCGAAAGGCTAAGTGCCAAAGTAGGTGGAATTGCTTTATCTGCCATGTTGATGTTGTTCTCAAATCTAAGCGTGGGGCTTTGGACGTGACCCCTTCCCTTCCCCTGGAAAACAACAAGTGCAACCAAATAGTCTAGTATTGCTACCCGTTTATTTAAAGTCATGCTAAACATGTATACATGCATGGAATGTTTGCGGGTAGATATTTCAACCCTTGCAAGTTGCAAAGATCCTCAACATCATTTGCAACAGCCAAAATAGTAATTGGCACTGACATAAAGTCACAACCATTAATATTTTACGAGGAATTTTATGTATACCCTTTAAACAATCTCGAAATTATGCTACTTCCACCTCTAAAAATTCATAACATTGTATTATCTTTCTAAATTTTAAAAACTCACAAATTTAATCAATTTATTGCATATTTTATTAAAATGCATTTAAATTTGTAAATTATCAATTTTATCTTTTATTAAAAAATAAATTTATATAGTATATGCGTAACAAAAATGTTCAATATTTTAATTGGTCGGTTTTTATGGGCATATGGTTCATTTCTCTACATGTGACACATATATAGTGACATGTAAGCATACGTTTGTGTGTGTATCGCAAATAAGAAAATGAAGTATGCTGAACTTTATTTTAACCATACTTCATACTTTCGAAGTGAGCTTTAATAGAAAAGATAATAAATTGGATAAATTTGTGAGTTTTGAAAATTAAAAAAGTAAATATTATATTATGAATTTTAGATGGGAGAATACATAATTTTGAATTTTTTTTAAGTATACATAAAATTTCTCCAATAGTTTATTTGAAGTGATATTATCAATTGAATTGTTGGAAAGCACCCATTCTTTTAATATGCTCCTGAACCTGTCATTCTCATGAGCCCATAAGAGCATCTATATCTATGATATTATGAGAGTTTTTAATATGATGTGGCAATTTTTAATTTAGTTTCAGAAATATGGAAAAATTTCTTATTTAAAAACTATGCAAGAAATTTCTTATTAAGAAATTGTTTATAAACTTCACATTGATCAAATGATTGGCTCAAATTATTTTTCCTTTTTAATTTATTGCTTACATAACTTAATAGAAACTTTAAAATTAATTTTAGAGATGTAAGAGTTGGAAACTTTAGAGACATTTTTTAAAAAGTAGTTAATAATTATTTAGAAACTCGTTTGAGTTGTTCGAATGTAAATGCTCTAAGCTTTTTTTTTTTTAATCACATATAAAGAAGGCTCACTTATCTTAATTTCGTATTTATTTCTATAAAATTCAAATTCAAATATATATATATATATATATATATATATATATATATATGGCATCCAGTATGACGCAACTTGAACTACTGTATTAGTTGCTCTTGGTGCGTTCCTTGATTAGCAAATTTTGAAAATTTTCTAAACTATAAAATAATTCTTTTTGATCGATTAATAAAATAAAAAGGTTTGCTTATTTTCTATCGACTTTTATAAAACATTTTGAATATTTATCCATGCCTAATTATATCAAAAACATGTTTTTTAAATTATTCATGAACGATATTTTCGGCAACCCTTATCTGTATTTCGATTTTTTTAATTTAACCTGCAAATTTCTCCATGAGCTTCGCTAATTCTGGATTGAGTGAGGCTGTGGCACTATGCATAGAGCATATTGGCCCACGCCATGGACTTTAATTTTCGGTTTGAAAATTTTAAAAGTCAATCCGAACCGTTCAATATGGTTTATATATGAATATGTACCTGTAAGCTAAATTTTACATTTTTTTAGAATTTTTGTATTATTTTTTTAGATGTAAGAGTGGTCCGCTATTTGCACTGTATAGGCTTTTATTTAAAGGTCCAAACTGAATTTGTTTGAAGGATTAATTTTTTTCAAGGTTTTGATTGCTTTTTATTTTAAATAGAAAAATATAGATAGTTTATGTCATGATGCTTATGTTTTTTAATAGAAAAAAGATATATAATTTATGCTATAATGCTTAGGTTATTTTGAATGGAAAAAGATAGATAGTTTATGATATTATTAAGGATATTTTTGAATAGCAATTTGAATTTTGTATTGGTTCAATATGAATATTCTAATTCTTTAATCAATTTTCTGTTACCTATAGCTATATGAGACTTTAGATAATATTGATAATTAGTAGAAATATAAAACATATTTTTTTAAACAATAAACGTTATATATGATAGCTTTCGCTATAACTACGTTATCTGCGATAGCTTTTTATTTAGCATTTCCGCAATGACGCGATATCGCTATTTTGATCCTTGATATATACAGAAGCATACAAACCATGACAGATACTTACAACCAACCTTCTTATATAGTCATATTTCAAAATATATCACAAAAAAGAAAATACAAGTTCAGTCACTATTGCTACGTTGCACATAATTGAATTTTATCAATCATTAGTATCACTTTCTTAATTAGTAAGATATTGAAAGGTATCAGACATTGATATCATTTTCTCATTGATGTTTTCATAAGATGATGTATATCTTTGAACAAACATATGAGAGGGTTTTATTATTGCAACAATATAATATAGTTATGCTTTTAATTAGGCATCTCCTGTCCAACAAAATATACTGTTTGATTGGGTGCATAATTGAAACCCATTAAAGACGATGCTACGAAACACATGCAAAAAAAAAAAAAAATCAATTATTTCTGGATGTCCAAATTACACAAAGACGAGGGATCTCATGTCCAAACCCTTTTTAATGAATTGTCTTAACCAATTAACGAAAAAAAATTAGAGGATTTAAATAGGGCTAGCAATGAGCTGACCCAAGCTGAACTAGATGTAGCTTAATACCTTGTCCATTTTCAAAATGAGCAAGTCAACATTAGAATCTGAACTAAAAAAGTGGTTCATATATGACTCACTTATTTTCAGATCGAACCATAAATAAGCAAGCTTGAACGAGCTATGTATTTTTTTGGCAACCGGCTGACAACAAGCCGAGCTAGACGTAAGTCGTGACTTGCTCATTTTAAAAACAAACAAGCTGACATTAAAATTTGAACTAAAAAGTGACTCGTGCCTCGCTCATTTTCTAACTGAGTCAGAATCGAATGAATTACCACAAGCGAGTTTGAGCGAGCTTTTTAACCACCCCTAGATTATGGAAATAAATTTGCTGCGATTTCAATTTTTCTGTGATTTCCTGCGATTTCAAATCCTTGCTTTCATATGTTTTGAGATTCGTGCTTAAAAAATAACTTCTCTTGAGGTTTGTGCATTCCAAAAAGTAAATTGAGAGATTTGGAATCGCAGGGAATCACATAAAATTTGAATCGCAGCAGATTTATTTCCCTAGATTATACGTACATTCCCAATGCTATCAAAATCATGATTTGAAATACCTTTACATTCCAACCTGTCATATAAAGAATGAAATGTAAATTTACCCTTTGAACTCGACCTGTAAATTATTAAATGGTCATTTTCCTCTGTAAACCAGAAAATTATGGGAAAAACAATAATAGTTGTTTCTATTCTAAAAGATAGATTCCTACTAACTATAGAGAGCTCAATAAAAAAAAAATTAGGTACTGTGCCTAAATGTTTTTTAGCAATAAAAATGATTGAGAATAAATACACTAAAAAACATTCTTCACACTACTTATCTAATCAAAAAGCTGTCTTCAATTATCATTATTTAGTTCTATTTCAACTATTTATTTGTGTCTAAAAAGTACAGTACAGATATTGACAAAATTATTTTGACTCTACGTAACGTCATCATATATTAAAAACTTTTTCATTTTGTTTCTAATGAGTGTGTAATGCGCGAAGTCAAAATAACTCTGCCAATATCTTTACCATAAAGGTACTTATATTTTTTAAAGATAAAGATTTTGAAAAGTATCCAAACCGATAACAGTATAATCGGTTTCAAAAGATCAAACCGATCACAAATTCGTCGGTCACAGGAAATTAAAACCACTGACAATGTCACCCATTCCAGAACCGATGACAAAGTCATCAGTTTCAGAAACTAGAACCAATGACAATGTCATTGGTTTTCATCCAAATTTAATTTAAAACAATTTTTCATTTAATTATTTTATTTAATTAGAAATAATAATTTTTTTATTTTTTTATTAAAATATTAGAAATATTTTTATATTTTTTTTAAATAGATAGAATATCATATAATTTAATTTATTAGAAAGACTTAAACAAATAACCCGGATTAATATTTTTCAGATCGGATTTTTCGTGGCTGTAAGAAAAATTAAAATATTTCTTTGTGTGTTATTGGAAAAAAAAATGCTTTGAATCTGAATTATTGATCCCGATTCAAAAGTCACTTCTAGGTAAATACATAAACTATTATGGTCATTCTATTTTTGAAAAAATAAAAATTTAAGAAAAGTTTTCCGCAACATTGTAATCATTACCAAAAAGTGTTTTAATCTGAGTCGTTCGTTGTTTTAATCTGATATAATTCTCATATAAAAAAGTGTACATTTTGCATCAAAAATCGTGCATAAATATATTATGCAAGTTTGTTCGCGGAATTGGCTAAAACCGATGACATTGTCATCGGTTCTAGCTTCTGAAACCAATGACACTGTCATCGGTTCTAGCTTCTGAAACCGGTGACAATGTCAGCGGTTTCGATAGATTTCGAATTTCATAAGAATATTGTATAGATTGTTAAATTTATTATTTCTTTTGTATATTAATAAAAATTTCGGAGTTAAGTAACTACTTAACTGATTCATGACAAAAACAAAACAAAGTTGAGTGATATACCACAAAATTCACTAAAGTTTTAAAATGTAAATGTACTTCCATATTTAGCAAGTAAAGTGTCCGTACATTTCCTTCAATAGAAGGATGCATGTTTATATCTAATCCACCGTTTAATTAAGAATACCTGAAGCGTCATGCTTCTTACGCGGGAGATGGATAAGAAATCCACCGTTTAATTAAGCATACCCGTTTCAATCAAAAACAAAAAAAAACAAAAGGTGCTATCCCATTGTCAAATGTCCGCCATTTTCGATTTTCTTCTTCCGTTTAAGAAAACATTGGATCTCTCAATTTATGATCGGTAAGCACTTAGTTTGTGGCGGCTGGTGGGGTCCGCATAAACCGGAGGCGTCCAGTAATATGAAGAATGGAAATGAGGCAAACTGTTTGATCTGTCAAGAGATGGAGCGGCCACATCGCGCGAACGACGCACTACCTCTCCTTCCTTCTTTTTGTTTTTATTTTTGAAATAATCCTCTTTAATCTTTCACTAAAACCATTTCTCAATCGACCCCCGAAACCAAGTAACCAATTTCAATTCTCCCATTTCGCCTCCTAAATAGAATTGCCTCTTAGCTTTTTTCTTCTATTGTCGCCGCAATGGAAGATAAGCTAAGAGAGGCGAGTATCTTCACCCGTCATAGGTACGTACGCCTCGATGCATTTCTCTTTTATCTTTCCCTCACTTCAAAATTAATCTTTTTATCTGTTGGTTTGGTTCTTTTTTTCTAATTTTGAGTTTTGATACGATTGTGTATCAGGAGACATTTCTCAGATTTTTCAAGGATATCATCTGCTCTGTTCTCCAGTTCCACCTCATTTGAAGGTGTGTGTCTCTCTCTATCTCTGGTTACAGTTCTTAGTTCAGTACAAATACGGTTCCTCAATAATGAAAAATTTGCACCTATTTTTGCAGTAAATTTCATTCTTAGTTCACCAAATGCTAATATAAGAGGGAATCACTGCACATGTTCGATGAAATGTGTTGCTCTGCATTTTTGCAGTAAATGACACATAGAATGTGTGATTTCTTTGGCAACTATTTAACGATAACAAGAGTTGAGAATTTGTTCTGGATGTACCAATCAGATGAAATTCTTCTACAACTTCAATCTACATTAATTAGCATGAACCTGAATATAGTTTAAATGAGACTATGACACTTGGAAGTAGTACGGTACTGTGTACGATGACCATTATGATAAATTTTGTTCTCCTTGGTAATAGCTGATCATCAAATTAAATTACAGATTAAAGTACTTTAACTGTCAGAAGTGTTACCTGTATATCAGTAATTAACGTACCAGATACGGTCTCGTACCAGTTAGTTGGTACAGGTTGTGTATTAATACTTGGTGCAGTACATCTTTTATTTCATGAGACTACTGCCTACGCTGATCATAGAGCCCCTTGATTGGTTCATCTGAAGCGGCATCGGGTCTACACTGTGTTGACTGGGCACCAGTCAAACTACATGTGTCATGAAATTCCTGACTTTGTATAAATAATTTAGGAAAATTTAATAATAGTATAATACATTTGCAATGCAGATCTAACAACAACAAAACCAGGAAGATCTAATCATGCAAGTAAGCCCCACAAACCACCACTGCATCCTTTACCATCTTCCCTGGTACAGACAATCTTGTCTCCAGATGATATTCCGCACAACTCAGATTACGAGAGTGTCTCTACTAGCTCAACCTCTTCATGTTCTGAGACCCATACCCAGTGCCATCTTGGAAACAGCGTGCCACATGGGTCATTGTGGAAGGGACTGGTGCGTATGTGGCGGCACAAAAATCCGAGTGTGAAGCGGTTTTCGAGTTTCCCTCCTTTTGGGGTTGGAAAGTTGTCGGGGAGAAAGAAACTAGTGAAAGAAGTAGGTATGGAGTTGAAGTTGCAATATTCTGACTCGCAGCAAGTGCAATTTCAGGGGAACCTGTCTCTCAGTTGGGAGAATTTTTCGCTAGATGACTTGAAGAAGGCTACAAGTGACTTTAGTGAAGGTATATTTTTTATTATTTTATTATTTTCATTCCTTAAGTGACTTTAGTGAAGGTATGGCACAATTATGGGCATTAATTATATACCACTTCGATAAGCAACCTCCACAAACCCCATTCCATAAATGTGCTTTGAAAAGAACAATAAACAAAGGAATCTTTGGTACAAAATTTAATTAGCAGGTGCTAGTTTAAAAGGGCTGTTTAAATAAAGGGTTTGAGAGGTTGGTGCAAATTGACCAATGACCATAAAATGTTGGACAATTGCTATTGTATATTTCTTACCATGAATAGATGGAAACTGGAAAGAAAGTGATATGCTACCATACAATGTTTGACAATTGCTATTGCATTGCCAAATGTTTGTTGGTTTTGGAATCTACGTAAAATACAAAAAGGACTTATTCATAATCAAGCAAGTTATAATTAGTGTTTATTGTCCTTCTGATATAATCTAATGTGCTAATCAGAATTCATTAACCAAAAAAATAGTGTCAATAGGCTTGTTCAAACTCCAAAGTATTAGTGGGTCCAGCCTGACCTGACCTGTCAGCCAGTCAAACACCTGACCCAAATTTTACTAGTGGACCAACTGGGCGGCATTAACAGGGTCGGGTCAGGTCAATTATTGCTAGCTCAAAGAAGCAATCAATAATTAGCTAATTAATTTTAAGCTTTTTTTGGATAAATAGATAATGTAATAGGGAAGGGTGGTTTTGCAAAGGTTTACAAGGGCAGGCTGGATAATGGCACGCTAGTGGCAGTGAAGAGACTAAACAAAGGTACAGAAACCGAAAGAGTAAATAGTTTCTTAGCCGAGGTCGGAATAGTGTCGCACATGAACCACCCAAATATTGCAAAATTGGTGGGAGTGTGTGTTGAAGGAGGCGAGTATCTTGTCCTTGAATTATCTGCTCTTGGAAGCTTATCAAATATCCTTCATGGTAATTCTGTAAGATGTTTCATTTATTTGATTTCAGTGTCGATACAAAGTTGTCTATAATTTTTACCATTATAAAGTTACAATCAGGATTCCCCCACAACCACACATACACACACAAACATGTGAAGCATATAATAGGTTCGATTCATGGATTTAAAACCAATCAGGACAAAATTAGAGGTGGTGATGTGTTAATGATCAGCTTAGAATTTTGTAATTTAAAATTTAAACAGGTTGAATCTGCAATGTTGCATTCTGTAATTTGGATTTTTTTTTTGTACCTATTAGTTTTATGTTTTATATTTCTTTCTAATGAAATATATCCACTGAGGAAGTCCAAGAATTCACCTTAAGAAAAAAATACATAAATAATTTCATTGAACCGAGGATCTATGTCAATGACTGTCAGACTCAACTTATCCGATACTTTGTCTATTATCCATATTAAAATTTAGCCCTTGTCAAAACTCCCCTATGTGTATAAGAATTTCTTTGCAATTTACAAAACTTAAGGTTCAAAGGAGAAATTGAACTGGGAATCAAGGTTCAAAGTTGCTTTGGGCACTGCAAAGGGTCTAGAGTACCTTCATGAGAGATGCCCGAGACGGATAATACACAGAGATATTAAGGCAGCTAATATTCTTCTTACAGAGGATGGTGAACCACAGGTACATTTTCTTCCATAGCACTACAGTTTGTTTGTACCAGCACAGGACCTAACTGGTACCTGCACTATAAGTCTAACATCTAAAGCGGTAGAGTAGTTATTATCTGAAAGAGTGAAAAAAAATGATTGGCACCAGCTGACCTGTATTTGACTGACTTGATTGATTGTTTAGTGATTTGAGAACTGAGAAGTTAAAATTTTCTCTATTATTTATTTTCCAGTTCCTTTGTTCAACTTCATGTTTTTACTTTAATTTTGGTTTAGATATGCGATTTTGGACTTGCGAAGTGGCTACCTGACAAATTGACACATCACCAAGTACCAATCTTCGAGGGCACTTTTGGGTACATTTGCCAATACTACTATCCTGATCCTTTCTTGCACCTTTCTAGATAAAAAATATATTAGAGGCATATTGTAAATTTAAAGATAAAACAAGCACATGTGATGTTTAATATGTTTTGAGATACAGATACAATCTTCTTTAGTGTAATCAAACAATATATTTTTAGTTTTATAGGATTCTTTTCTCAAGCCTTGAATCTACCTCACATGTTTAAAATTAGTATTAACAACACAGGTACATAGCACCTGAGTATGGCATGCATGGGATAGTTAATGAGAAAAGCGACACATATGCATTTGGAGTTATACTTTTAGAACTTATTTCCGGTCGTCGAGCTGTTGATTTCTCTTCCAAGCAGAGCATTGTTTTGTGGGTAAGTTGTATATGCTTCTTTCCACTATTTGCAAATGAGCCCTTCCATTTTCATTATTCCAGAAAGCCATCTCTTATTGCTAGTTGTTAGGAATATGTGCAGCATAACTTGACAAATGCAATTAAATAAAGAGAAACAAAAAATTTTAGGCCCAACTGTAGCAACAAATCATAAAATTAAAATACATAATTAAGCTGATGTTGATTTCTTTAAGGCAAAGCCATTGTTAGATGATGACCAAATAACTGATATCATCGATCCATCTCTCGGTGGTGTATACAACATGGATCAAGTGAAAAGTGTCACTTGTGCTGCTCATTTGTGCATCCAACATTCTCCCACCTTACGACCCTCCATGAGCCAGGTATTACACTTCGCCAAACCCTAAACAAAGGTTGTCACACCAGAATTTATATTATGCTTGTTTAATCATTTTGTTTCTTGATGAGGTTTTACAAAGTGATTCACTTTCATTGGTCCAAATGCTATGCTAAGAAAAGAAATTAATAAACTAACGCCATGTTATTAAAATAAGCAGTGTCAAATGCCCTCAAGAAAATGTACACTATATTTTAACTAAAAGAATAAATGCAAAGGACCACTTTGATGGTTTCAGCATCAATTATTTAAATTAAAAATCATTACCATAAGAAAAAATAATTATTTGATATCATATAATAGTTAGAAAGACATTGAATTAGATGTTAAGATCTACTTCTCTTGCACTTATGATAGGTCCTGAAGATATTAAATGGCGAGGAAACGGGGCCCACAAAGATGAAACAAATGCCAATGTTTTGGAGAACATTCTCGGAAGAGATATTTGATGCTGAAGAGTACAATGCAACAAGATATGTCAATGACATTAAGAGGCATGAGCAAATAGCTTTCGACTTCTGAGTTTGTAGAACAAGCATTTATATGTAAAACATCAATACATGCGGTATAACTATATTCCAAATTTTGAAAAATTTGGTATTTCTTGTGCAAGCATTTCAACAAATATGAAGTTGTGCATAACAAAGAGAAAAGAGTCGGAGCTGAATAATCTGTTAAGGGAAAGTCAGATGAAAATTTGATAAAACCAAATAGTATGACGAACGTTCGAGCAGGTCTGCCATCTTTAATTTTGTTATTTTTTCAGCTGGGCCTTTGTTAGCTAATTGTTCTTAGACTTGAGAAGTTTTGTATATATGTACACATAACCAATTTTTCTTTCTGAATCCTTTGTGAATATTTTTGTTGTTTTTGTATATGCTTGATATTGTTATCCTGGTGAGATGTGTTCGAGCCGAATTGGCTCGAATTCTGATCAAACAGTTCAGATCCAAACAGGGGTGTGCATGTTAACCCTGTCACAAAGCCAGGTTGTTTTTTGTAATATTGACTAATAAGTTCTTAGCAATCTAGTAAATTCTAATAGAAAACTATTCTAAATATTAGTTTAGATTATATTAGTCTGAATTATATAACATATTTATTAATTGTTTAATAATTACTAATTAGAAAGAGAATATGATTCTTAACTTGTACCTGCAAATAAACACTTCTGTTGTAATTCATACATGTATTTCATCGGTACTAATTGCTGCTGAATTGTTTCAAAAGTTCATTTAATTAGTTCATAAAAAAACATCATATCCGCATCATATATAGATGACAGTTAGTATGATTGCCATCTGTGTATATAAAAGATTGATGCTTCGACAAGTTCAAAAACAACAAACATGTAAAATCATTCATAATTATTAGCTCTTTAATATTATCCAAATCATTAACCAAATTTTCATTTATAGATGATTAATCAAATCTTCAATAGTCAAATAATTACAACATATCTTCATTTATAGATGATTAACCAAATTTTAACATAATATAATTATCAATAATGCATATTTAGTCATTATATTGTTCATTTAGTAGTGAATAAGCTACTTATCAAAGTTAAGCGAAGTTTGTATAACGCGTTGACTCATTCATAATATTTTTCTCTCTTTTACTATATTTGATTTTGTTTGTGAATTTTTTTGTACCTTTAGACTTTAGACTTGTTTGTCTTTGTAGTTTTTTTTTTTGTTATACATTAGATACAAATTAAACCAAAAATATTTAAATTTCGGTCAAGGTAATCATTCACCTCCTCTAGGTCACCAATAGAGACAAGTACTTATTATTAGTAACAAATTAAAAAACTTATACCAATTAGTTTAATTGAATTAAAGCACTCCTTATTTTATTCAGTTTGTAATTTAGTTTATCTATTTATTCTATCTGTTAGATTTATATTTATGAAAACTAAATAAAATTTTGATTTAACAAATTTTAATTTGGTTCGAAAAATCAATCAATGAGCATCCATGACTACAATGGAAGAACATATTTTTTTTTATAAATAAGTGAATGCGGTTGCCAATTTCAACATTCCGATTCATATTTTAAATAGAGAAATTATCGCAAGAAATTCCAACTTTTAAAAGTGTGATATGTAAAAAAAAAAAAAAAAAAGATAGTTAGTAATGTCAGCACATGCAGCTACTAAAATGAAGTTAAATATGAGGATAAAATTACTTAGTAGTATCGGTATCCTCATTAATACTTCTATTGATAACATATCATCAGGATTACTACCTCCGTGATTTTATTCTTGATAATAATTATTATTTTATCCACATCTTCGACACAAATTATTATAGCTAGCAGTTTGTAAAATAAAAACCAATAATAATAATTTTACAAAGAACGACATGACGTCATATTATTCACAGATAAACTCAGGACGAAAATAACATCAACGACTGTTAGCATGCTTCATCCAAATACGTAGGATATAGATAAGTACATATTGACATTATTATCATGAATTGTTGTCATCATCCTCGTGACTATGTCAAGATTAGGATTAGTATCGTTAACATCAGCTTCCAGTTGGTCAAACAAGGATGTCATTTCATCTAAGTAACTTCCACATTCCACACTCACAGAGTTTTGAGTTGTGACGCAAAATTGGATTGACAGTTGACGTCATGACGATTAGGGGTGTTTAAATGGTTTAGTTTATTTGGTTTTAAACCGAACCGGAAAATTTCGATTTAAATTAATGGTTCGGTTTTTTGGTTTAAATGGTTCGTTTCGGTTGATTTTATAAAATAGTTCGGTTTAAATGGTTCGGTTCGGTTTTGAATTCTCAAAACCGAATAAACCGAACTAACCGATTTTATTAATAGTTCGAGACTTCGTGTATTATTTTGGTTCATTTTCGGTTTTAAATCTACGTGTTTGTATGAAATTGAATATGTATAATGGTGTCTTGATTTTTATTTCTGTGAAATTCTCGTATTGGTGTATTGAGTTTTGAGTTTTTGAGATTAAATTTCTCTATTCGGTTCAACCGAACAAACCAAAATTTAAATCGGTTTAATCAGTTTGGTTTTAATTCGGTTTACTATTTTAGTTCGGTCGGTTCGGTTGGATTTAAAAAAACCAGAAAAAATTTGGTTTCATTATTTTAGTTCGGTTTGAACCGAACCGACTCGTTGAACACCCCTAATTGCGATGCTTGAACATGGGTTTATAAATGTCAGCTTCAAATAGAAGATGTGGCCAGAATCCAGGCCCAAGCCCAACAATAAACGCTGAAAATGAGAATATGCCGTGCATTTTACGGATCGATCCTAATGCAGATTCATATTTTTATTTACAAAATTTAAACGGTCGCAAATTTAAATATAATTTATATATAAAAATATACTTGCACACAAAGTTTTATATTTACTATATTTTTTAAATACGTAGAAAATTACATGATATAAAAAATTTGACTATTCGAAAGCAATGGATTTTTATCTATTTAAAAGTAATAATAAACAAATTATAAACATATAAAATTTGGTGTTCAAATATATTCATATAGAAATCATGTTTAAAGATTATGATCGACTGTTTGAACTTTACAAATAGAGATATGGACTCATATTAAGAGTCGATCCGTAATATATATATTATTATAACCTTACTCATACTGTTATATAAAAATAGGGACGGATCCAGAATTTCTAGGTAGGACAAACGATTAAGAGTAATTGGGTTCAAATAAGTAACTGAGTTCAAACTTATTAGCTCATCTGATGCTTTGTGTACTGCATAGTAAAAAAATATAGATACAACAGGAGAATTTGGACTCAATAGAATAGGACAAAGCTATTTTCTGAATAGAACAAGAGTCCAATAAGTATGTATCAAGAAATTTGTTTTCAAAATCTATAATAGGCAGTTGCTTCCCTGTATATAAAGCTAGGTCCAAAACTGATACAAAATTAACCAGTAAAAAATGTTCAGTACCGAATATCTGGCTCTAAAACGAATCTATACAAATTTAACCATTGAAATGTTCAGTACCGTATATCTGGCTCATGTGAATTAGATTCGATGTTAGATTAGGATCTAATCTGTATCAAAATTGAACAACTTTAATAGACAGCTCCGACTGAATATCAAATTAAGGCCTGATCGGCACTGGTACTGTGCTCGTGGAAAAAAAAATTCAGCTCAATTGAATTTATTTTTCCCACCAATACAGTAAAACTTAGTTCAAATTCTATTTCTATTCCTACTGTCCGCCGAACAGGCTATAAATATTTGAGTTTTATTTTAATATATCCGATCAGAATCCGGACTAATCCGACTCAAACCTACAGTACACAAGCGCCCTGTAAGATTTCTGCTCGTATTCAAAAAAAAAAAATTATGTTACCTCATGTGAAATGAAACCCCCACCCACACACACACTCCAAATTAACCATTAAAATGTTCAGTACCGAAAATATGGCTCAGAGGTGAATTCGGAGCCACCAATTTTGGAACACGTATCCTCTGCATTAACTCAAAAGATTTCCTTTTGAGTCAATTCATCTCAACCGTCTGATTTAAAATGGAGTCAATCCGACCGTCTATTTTAACACAGGAGTCTTGTAATATTAGTGCGGATCTAGCTTGCACGGATCTTAAAGCATATTTGATGGTTGGGATTTATTAACTCAAAAGATTCTCTTTTGAGTTAATGCAGAGGATACGCGTTCCCAATTTTGTGAGTTACACAAGGAGAAGAAGACAGCAGAGAGCCACGTACAGCATGCTGCCACGTCATTACACACAAACCCTGATCTTTTACAGAAGTCTTGTAAGCTGTCCATGTGGCAGGCCTTGGGCCTTGGCAACTTTACCAAGACAAAACTCATTACCAAATGTTGTGCATGCACCCCGCCTCAACAAAAGACAAAAAGTAATTCAGAAGACAAAAAAAATTTCTATACCTTTTTTAATTGGTTTGAAATCCTACCGAGACAAACTCTTTTTAAGGCGGAGAAACTTGCAACGAAGAACACTACAAAATTGTAGTCCTGATTTAATTCACAACTCATTTTAGCTCCTTCCCTCTCTCTCTCTCTCTCTTTCTCTCTCTCTTCCATGGCACCCACAACCCAGGTATCTCATCCCTCTCCCTCTCTTCTTCTCTCACTTGGCAATGACTCTCTCTCTCTCTCTCTCACTCACACACACACACACAAATATCCAACCTCACAATTCTCAATACTTTTAGGTACAGGAAAGAAAATTGGATCCCAACTATGCTATCACCAAGCCATTGAAGTGCAACCCAGTTCTATCGGAGAATAAAATCTCAATAAGAGGCTTGGTGGGTGAGTTGTTGAAAAAATCAAACCCCGGCAAGCAGCTCATTTCTTTGGGTGTAGGCGATGCTGCCGCGTACCCATGCTTTCGCAAAGGCCATGAGTTTGCCAGTGAGGCAATTGGAGCTGTAGGCGCCTCGGCTCAATTCGACTGCTACCCGCCGTCCCATGGATGTCCCGCTGCTCGCCGGTACGTTGTATATTGCATTATGCTTTTAACTTTTTACATGGCGTTTCATTATGTTTCCGAATTTAATTATATTGCCAATGCTTTATTGTGTTGGTGAAATAAGTAGTTTGAGGTGATCTTATAGCGGTACAGTTTAATTACGTCGAGTAAGTCAGTAAACAAAAGTGTTTCGTGTTTATTTTTGGAAATTAACAAAGTAAAAGTGCTACATTTTCATCGAAATTATAAAAATACTGAATTAATACATTACAATTCACATGATAGCTCAAAAGAATATCCTAATTGACTAAAGTATAAAACTCCATACCAGTTCCAGAAAGCCGGTATCAGCTCTACGCAGCAATATAAACAATCTTAACTTGAAGGAAGCAAAATTCAAAAATCACATGGCTATTGATATGTTTAACAGTTGTACTTTTTGTTAAAAAAGAGAAGTGGGATATGCCAGTTGCCCCAGATGACATTCAGTAGAAAGAATCAATATTACAATGTTTAAAAAAAAGAAAATCAACAATAAGCAAGTACCTAACGTACCTAGTACCGGTACAAGTTCCCATCTGATAAGAAAACAAAAAAGTACTCCAAAAAAACTGGTCCATCAAAGGAATAAAACAACTGGTAAAGGCAAAATTACATCAAACACCCCAAAAATATCACAAGCAATACAACAGTACTAATACCAAACCAATGACACAACCAGCATCAGAGAGTTCCCACTACCAAACTTAATTTCACTATCTGACTATCTTTGAGTCCTGTAGTGTATTAAAACACTTTCTGTTACTTTGTCACTTATCTTTGATTTTTTTTTTTTTTAGTTCTGCTCTTCGCTTGTTTTAATCTGAAATAAATTAACAGTTATATTTCCGTGCAGTTGAAAAAATTATATGGTTTCCCTATTATGTTCAAAAATACGAAAGTATAAAAATAGAATTCATTGATAGATGTGGATTCTTATTAAGTCAAGATTAATTTCCATTTTGTCCATTTGAGCTCTAGTAGATTCAACACAGCGCGCACTTGTGCTTGCTCCTATGATTTTCATTGCTTTTTTAAAATTTTCTATTCTGCTAATTATTTTCCTAGTTTTGCAAATTGCATTTAAACCTCCTTTTTTTTTTGTTCATCACCATGAGCAAACTTTGTTTGCCTAAATATCTGAGGTTCATAGGAACTATGGTACCGGTGCATTCCTGTTTTGTCAAGTTGACAGGCCAAATCCAAACACAACATTTCCAATCATAGAAGTTCAAACTAAAATTAGGTTTATTTAACATGTCTTTGGATGAAAAATCACAAGGTTAAACTGAATTTAGATCATTTTAGCAAATTATTAGTTAGTACGTAATCATTTTCCATTATACTGTATGTATATAGTACGTGGTCCATCGAGTTGATCAGATTGACACCCGTATAGAACATGGCTGTACAGTCATGAAATAGTTTATCTCATCATGATTTTAATTTGCCAGCTCAGATAGCTATTGAAATTGATTAAATGCTTTGCTATAATTTGGTTTCAATATGGTACCATAACAATGTCAATATCCTTAATAGAGGCTTTCAAAGGTTAATTCTGAGAACTGATCTTTGATCTAGTGGCTAAGGCACATAGTCTCTATATAAAAGACATAGGTTCGAAACTCAGATGGGGGAAATCATTTGTTATAATAACAAAGGTATATTCTATTGGCCATATGTTTTGATCATATATATGTGGTTACATTCTTCAATTTAGTCACTAACTGAAGTGCCTTGTTGTTTATTTTATTTTATTTTTAAAAAAGTCATTAAAGCTTAAATTTTGAAAAAAAAAAAAAAAAAAACTATTTTTTTCTGTTCTTTTTGTAATAATATTTTTTTTAAAATTGTGCTTGCTGCTTCTAGGTCTCTTTCTCTTAAACCTGACAAATTTGCAATTTGCTTCTGAGTTTGCGTTCAAATCGGATCGACTTATCATTTCTTTAAATATGTTGCTTGTGTTTTACACAACCTCATCTTATTTTCTTAATCAAGGGACCCTTGCATCTTGCAATGACCTATTTCCTGTGAACACAAATAGACAGAGCTCCATGCTATATTTGTTTGTAATCTTGTGTATACAGTAGCTCCAGATCCTGTTTTATAATTGCTTGCCAAATATATGACAACAACCAACTGATTTATACATGAAATGTCTTTTTACAACTTCTTATGTTATTTATCATCCTTTTATCATTAAATACACTGGAGTTTTTCAACAAGACGAATTAAAAAAAAATGCAAAAAAAAAAAAATAATATATAATTTGGACAGTTTGAACTGGAGTTCATATTCTAGCACATTTAAGATTATGATATGAGCAGGGGTGGAATTAAAACATCGAGATTGGTGGTTAATTTTTATTTTATAAGGGAGACTAAAAATATACATGTACTTGTAAATATTACAAAATATAAAGAACAAAACTGCAACTTTTCTTATTCAAGATATGGTATCATTTTACTGTATGGGACAATTTTTAATTTCATAATAAATGTGACTAATCCGTTCATAAAAATTGGACAATTTTTAAAACTAAGTCCAAGCAGCAGCATCATTATTATTGTTATTATTATTGTTATTATTATTATTATTATTATTATTATTTGTGGGAAAGATTGTTAGTTCGAAATTTAGTATTTATAATGAACAATAATTTAAGAACTTTTAACTTTTATCTAATATCAAAGAAGCTGTATATCAAATTATAATTGAATTTGACCGTTTTTTTTTCGTATTGCTGAAACTACGTGGTAATAACGTCAGATAAATAAATGAAGGCGTCTATGTGTTATCTGAGTCTTATCTTCACACAGAGAAAACTCACGTGAGAAAATGAAAACGGTGAGTCAATGACACTATATATTTTATTCATTTATCCGATTATTGTATTTGATAAGATAGTTATGAGTGATTTTTTATATGAATAAAAATTGTCTAATTTTATCTGTTATTCTATATGATAATAAATATATATTCAAAATGAATAATATGATATAGGTTATTCATGATATATAGAAGTATATATATATATATATATGATATAACTCTAAATTTTATTTTATTTTGTCCACTTTTTTTCAAACTTTTTCACTTTTTCTTGTTTTCAAAAAATATATATTATTAGAAGCACAATAAAAGTGTCAATATAATAGCACTATTTTATTCGTTTATTAAATCTAATATCGTATTGAATAAGATAAGCAGGGGCGGAACTAGAAAATCATAATAGGTGGTGCTAAAATTTAAAAGCAAATTTTGTCGTTGGTGGGAATTAAACCCAAGTTCTCGACAATCATAGGATATGCTCTAACCACCAGACCACAAGTGAACATGTAATATTTTATGAAGAGGCTAGACTATATATATTTTTTTTAAATAATAACTTTCAATTAAATTTCAATATATATAACTACAATTTTAAAACCATAGAGTGGCTTAGCACACGTACGGATGAATATAAATCCGCCTATGAAGATAAGTATAGATAAAAATAATTCGTTAGTTTATCATATATGAATATGAGTAAAAAAAAAAACAAATATTATTAATTTAATAGTATGAGTATAAAAAATACTTCATTTCGATCTGTATTGTATCTGTATCTATATACGTTAGTTTTTTCAAAAAATTATATATAAACATGTTTTTAGAAAGAGAAAAGGAGAGAAGGAGAAATGTACGAGTCTGCGGATTTGGATCCCTAGTCCCTAGATAAGAACAAAGGAAAATTGGTCAAAGATCCATTTTTACGTGGCAGGCAATGCGTGTGTCTACCAACCAACTTATTATAATTAATCACACACAAAAAATCCTGAGCTGACAAAAAAGGAAACAATTATTACGTGTCTCAGATAACCATCTTGGGGCTATATATTTCTTGAGGAATATATATCCCTCTTTCCGTTTAACCAATTAAAAAACATAGTCACGACCGAATTTATTTTAGCAACCATTTCACAAAAATAATAAACGGAGTTGATTATGTTAATTTGAAAAAAAAAATATTATCAAGTACGTAGATATTATTTGCACACTCTAAAGAGATGATACGCATATGTATTATTTGCACACTAATTAAAGAGATGATACGCATATGTATTATTTGCACACTAATTAAAGAGATGATATGAATATATGCTAGAGTTGTAAAGATATTATTTGCACACTAAAGAGATGATATGGATATATGATAGAGTTGTAAAGATATTATTTGCACACTCTAAAGAGATGATATGCATATGTGCTAGAGTTGTATATGAGGTGGGTTTGAATCAAGAACGGAACTAGAAAATTGAGATCAAAGAAGTTAGAAAAAGGAGCTAGAAAATAAAGTGTAGTGTAATTTTATTTTTATAGAGGAGCTAAAAGTATTAATATATATAAAAATTATAAAATTCAATGGACAAAATTACAAATTTTCAATGCATAGGGGTGGCTTACTCCTTTTGAGTCTATTACTTTCCGCCCCTGGTTTGAACGAGTTACCTCCAACGATCAATTCATTAAATTAATTAATGAGTCCATTCGAATTGGGAAGACAATAACAAGTTGAAAAAGTAACTGAATTCAGGTCATTATCAATTTGAGTTGGCACATAACTTTTTTTATCTAGTCAATTTTTAGTGCGGTGGATTATGCTTTAAGTTATTGCTCAATTACAAAATTATATTGAAAAATTGATTGGAACATGGATGAAATAGGATCTTATTTCTCATCTAATGGTCTCTCTTTTTATCATCTTATGGAAAACAATTTGAATTTACCAATTAAGGATCGATTGTGGCGATTGTGGCGATTGTGGCGAATTTTGTGTAACTCAAGTTGTTAATGAGCGAGTTGGGGTAAGTTCGCGACTTAAACGAGTCAGCCAACTCAAGTTGGAATTGACTCAAGTTGATAATGAGCAAGTTAAAATGAGCAAATTAAAACGAGCAGGATTGGATATTATCCATACCATTTTCATTCCTATCTTTAGTGTATCAACAAAAGTGCTTGCTTCGCAACCCTGTTATTTTTTTTTTCTCGAATGCCTTCCGGTCGTGACATGTAAATTTGTAGTCTTGGTTTAAATTCACTTCAAAAGGCATATTTGAAAACACTATGCAATTCATAAGCCTAAGATAATTGACGTCAAATAATAAATTCTTATAATAAAAGTAAATGCATTACTTTGAGAAACAAAGAAAAGGCCTCAAAAACTTTGGTAAAAGTTAACCTTTGTAATTAATTTATACTTTGAAAGCTAGATATTGTTAATAAAAAGTAAATGCATTCCTTAATTTGAGACAAAAATAAAAATAAAAAATAGGCCTCAAGAATTTTGGTAAAAGTCTAATTTGTGCTTTGAGAGCTTGATTTTTTTTCTAATAAAAGTAAATGCATTACTTTAAGACAAAAACAAAAAATAGGCTTCAAGAATTTTGGTGCAAGTTAACCTCTCTAATTTCTACTTTGAGAGCGATGGCTAACATTAGAAAAGAAAGCACACATGTACAGGGTCCGGATCCCCTAAAGTAACCCAATTTTTGAGTTTTAGATCGAGACCGTCTGATTCGAATCTATCGCTCCAAATTGTCTCAAGATTTGAATCGGACGGTCCGATTTAAAACCCAAAAATTGAGTTACTTCACTGAATCTGAATTACACATCGACCTTCCCAAAACAATAGTTTTCTTCACGCTATTTGTTTAGCATGACGCCTAACAGCTGTACATTCTGTCAGTTCTTGGATTCATCTCTCATTTTGTGGTGCATGGTTTTTGAATTCTGAGAAAACCCATGGAAACACGTTTTCTTGAAAACCTTAGCTATAATCAGTGTCACAATTTTCTCGGAATATTTGTTTTGAAGTGTCTTTTTCCGTAAGAAAAAAAAACAAGAAGAAAAAGAAGAAGAAGAAGTTAGTTGCTCATGTCAAATTGGTTTTAAATTTTATCTGGTTCGTAAATTAATTTCTATCAATATAAATTCAATAGCTAAACTTGCACATGAGCATTAAACATTTAATTGATTAGAATGCAAAAAAAAAATATTGATAAGTAAGAATGTGTTTGTTTGAACAGAAGGTTAATCATTTATTTTATCTTTAAATAAATAAAAAATTGACAAGCTCAAATAAAATTTTAAAATTAGATTAAAGAAAAGAGGAAATTAGAAAGGTTTGTAATTTTTTTTTGTTTTTAGTGAGGAAATAACATTTTTTATTTTTGATTGGAAAATTTGATATTTTGTAGTTTTTTATGGGTATGGCATGGTCTATATATACTATTTCTAAATTAGATGAATAATATTTTTTAAATAATCACACTTTACACATCTAACGCCAGTATGGTCACTTATTATCCAAATATAATAATTAGAATTGAGAATAATATTTCAGAGTTAATTTTCTCTGATTGAGAAATTAGAGGATGATTGTCAAAAACTATCATCTAATGATGGTGATTAAATGTTTAATGAATATTGATAACAGTTAAGATGAATTAATACATGCAAAGGTTGAAAATTTGATTTTTTTTTTTTCCAAAAAATAATTGACAATTTGTTTATTTATTTGATAATTTTATAAAATATTCTAAATCAGTCCAAAAAAAGGTTGCAACTAGCAAACACAAAAATCCAAATCGGTAGTTTATCGTTAAACCTATAGATAGATTACAACTCATTAAATGCAACTTAAGTATAATTTAATAATACAAATAAATAAATGATATTCACTACATAGATCAGGTTAATCTTTTCAGATTTAAAATTATTGTTTATGATGATTGTCAAATTTATCAATTTAATTTTTTTTTTTAGTAATATATTTTTATAATATAATTATTATGAATATGTTTCTAGAATGTCCTATTGAATGTGACATATTGTTTCTTTAACTTAAAATATTTTTATCTGGTGAGAAAGAAACAAAAGATGATGTGGAATTACAGTACCATTGGAGACTATTAAAAAATTAAAAATATGTGTATGGTCCCTATCTGTTTGGTTTTATTGGAGGAATATTTTTGTGATCAGAATTGAAAGGTTCACAAGTTTTATTTTATCACAGAGGAAGATTAATTCCCCTCAAGTCTTCATTCAATATATTTTATTTACCTTTCAACTCTTTCAATTCTTTCTTATTTATCCTTATATTTAATTCACACATTTTATTTTTATATTTCTGATTATACCCTCTTGTATTGTATTGCTTGGAAACCCGCCATTGAACAAATCTGAAGTACAAAAAAATTGTGCGTACCAGTATTCTTCATAGTCTAAACTACCCATTTAATTGTTACCCCTTTAAAACAAAATTGTTATACCTCCAGTATTCTGAACATGATAAAAGTGTGCCCTGTATAACTCCACCCATTTGATCGACCATTCTTTGCTAAATAATCAGACAAAACATTTTAACTTCTTCCCACAAATTGACAATCCAATGACCCATTTTTTACCAGAAAGAGTTCATTGATGCATATGTACTATAGATTCAATGCTCTTGCTTGAGCAATTGCCAGATGTGTTAGACAGATAAAGATATTGAAAGAGCTAGTTTGACTTCACACAACGCATGACAAATAGAGATAAAATTAAAAAGTTTAAGACTGATGTATAGCATGAAGTCAAACTAGCTCTATCAATATCTTTATCCGGTGATGTCATAATTTGTTTTGTTATTCCAAACGGGTGGCTAATGATAAATAAATGTGCATTATTTACTGAATAAAAAGATAAATTTTAAAATGAGATATAATATAAAAGTAATCGTATTATAAAATTCAGATATAAATGAGAATCCTTGTTATATTATCACTATAAATTCGGAGGGTTTGTATTTGCTCTTATCTGCAAATTTGGGTAATTTCACACTAAAATACAAAGGAGGAATTCTAATAATTGTCCCAAATTTGGGTAATTTCAAAACCAGATTAAATAAAGCGCTCAACTATTGTACATTTGTACTTAATACATATTTACAAAACGTCAATTTTAATAATTTTTAGGCTCAATTCTAAAAAAAAAATTAGTGAATGTCCACTTAATACATTTCAAGTGTCAATGTAGTTAATATAGATATAAATTAGTGTCAACTTAAATTAACTAAAATTACAACTCTATAATCATAAAAACAACTACCTTAATATGTCTGGAGTTAAAAATTAACCTAAATAAGTTTCACTTTTGTTCATACAGGGCAGTAGCTGACTACCTCTCAATTGGAGTAACCATCCCCGGTATCACCGTTCGTGAGACTGACGTATTCATGATGTCAGGTGGGACCCAGGCAATACAGATGTGCATTGCCGTGCTGGCTCGACAGCACAGCCAGTGCAACCTGCTTCTGCCACGGCCCGGTTTCGCACCGTATGAGGCAGCATGTGAATTGTTTGGTGTGGAGCCACGGTACTATGACTTGGTTCCTCACCGCGGCTGGGAGGTCGATTTGGCCCAGGTTCGGCATTTGACCGACTCTGAGACAGTCGGTTTGGTGATCATCACGCCTAACAATCCATGCGGTGCTGTCTACTCAGTAGCACATCAACTCCAGGTCTGTATTTGACAACTAGTTGTTACTTCTTTAGGAGAGTGAGGCTATATATGGTGTTTTGCAATGTACACCTATCTAGTGTGCTTCGATACAGCAGGCATCGGATTTGTATCAAGATGTGCGCTGAATGAAAATCGAAGTACCATAGACTCGCTCTCTTTAGAAATACTGATTATACCATAGATGTTTAAATGAAGAATTAATCATGTATGGTAATCCTGCAACCGAAACCAAGTAATTACAATTAAAATTTGATAGAGTTCATCTCATTGGATAGAGTAAACATCCACAAAGAGGACTGGTTTTGTGTTTTTACCTTTTTTTTTCTGTTAATTCAAACCAAAAACGGATGGCACAATGATACAATATAATTTATGTACCTATCCGTCATCCATTTTCTTTTCTTATTTCTTTGCAGTAAACTCTTTTACATTGATGTATATTCTGAAATTTTGAATAGTAGAATGTCATTACTGCAGATTGCTGAAACAGCAAGAGATCTGGGGCTACCAGTAATAGCAGATGAGGTATACGGACATATGGTGTTTGGCAGCAATAAATTTGTACCTATGATTTCCTACGCCCATGTGGCACCTATCATTACCATTGGTGCATTGTCTAAGCGTTGGATGGTGCCTGGCTGGCACCTCGGTTGGCTTGCCTTTACTGACCCCAATGGAGCTCTTAGAAAGGTATGTTATCACAAATACTTCATAATAAAGAGTTTAATTTGAAAATCTGCTGATGACCCAAAAGAGGTACTGGTGTACTAACACCATTATATATGTGCTAGGCTTTACCAGCTTATGATACTTGTTTCTAGAATCCTAGATACATCTTGTTGAACATATTGGTAAAATCTTCTTGACCCGTTTAAAAAAAACAGTATCCTCTGACTTTTTTCTTGTATTTTTCTGTTAAAGATCAGAGCAGCAACAGAAGCTTTGATGAATGTCACAGCAGGCCCAGCATCAATTGTTCAGGTTAGATTCTTAGAAACCAAAATTTTCATCTTATAATTTTATTTGTTCTTTTTCAAATGACAATGGATGAGCCTTTTTTATTTCACTATAGGCTGCAGTACCTATGATATTGTCTGATTCGCACGAAGAATTTCACAGAAATGTGATCCGGTTACTGGAATCTTCAGCTGATATGGTTTACCAAAGAATTAGTAAAATTGAAACCTTCTATTGCCCTTCAAAACCTCAAGGCTCCATGTTCATGATGGTACAATTTTTTTGTCAGATAGTATTTAATATTGTTATAATACATACAGTAATGTATCAGATTATCTCAAAAAAAAACAATAAAGAAGAATAACTAAAACCTTATTGGGTTATAAATTTATAATTGCATACCACTGCTAGATGAATACTGTAAAAGTATGGAAATAGGACACCGTCTCAAAAAACCATATATACTGCTATCACCATTGCTAGTATGGTAAAATATTATCTCTACTTTTACAAAAAGGTTTTCTGAATATCACAAAATGGATAGGTGGAATTAAATACAAAGGCTCTATCTGGCATCAGAGATGACATGGAATTTGCAGCAGAGTTGATCAAAGAAGAATCCATTTTGGTCATTCCAGGTACTTTAAATTACTATCTGAAACACACAGACTTAAAAATTTTCTTAGGGTCAACTTTTATTAATATGTGGCATGTGTGTTTTGTTTATCAGTTTAGTATTCAATTTGGTCAGAACCGCCTGAGTTAGTCCCAGTGTGTACCAGTATTGCTGGTATTTACATTTTCTGATCATTTTTTATATCAGGTTCTGTTCTTGGGCTGAAGAATTGGGTGAGGATTTTTTTCGGTGTGCCTATCGAGTTATTGAACGAAGCTTGTGATCGGATAGAATCCTTTTGCAAGAGGCGCCAACTGAAAACAAATGGAATGGTATAGCAAAACTGAAATACTTAATAGTAAAATTGTAAAAGGTTCACTTTGGTCCCAAATTTGTGCTTACATGGGACCCTCTGATAGTTACATTCATTACATGTGAGTGATGTATTTCTTTGAAGGTTTTTTAATAAATAAATAAAGAGGGAAGTGTTTTCTCTACTTGGACATCTCAACCCACCCACAAAAGTTAACTCAAATTTGGAGTTTAGATCTGGACAGTATGATTTAAATCTGCACGACAATTAAAGGCCCCGTGCATTACAAGCATGGACCAGATTGGCTCATATTCTGATCGGACGGCCCGTGCATTACTACAGAGGATGCGGACTCTTTAAAAAGGCAATGGGTGCTTGCATACAAAACACAAAAGCATGTTTGGTTGCTACTTAATATTAAGGATTAAGTTGCTGATTCCAAATTAAGATGCCTTGAGCAATTGTTTGGTTGGAGCTTAACTTATTCTTGTTATTTAAGCCGTGACTAAAAAAACATTTTTTGTATTGTATATTGTTGTGTTTATGTATATAGTTGCATAGAAATGTATTGTTGTATTCAAGATGAAAATTTGATTCATACAAATGTATATCTATTTTGGCGCTATAGTAGGACATCCTAATTACAAATTAAAAGATAATAGTGCATAATTAAAAATAAAATTACAACTAAAATAAAATAAAATTAAAAGGTAACAATACATGTTTTAAACCCGACATACTGAATTAGAGGTGCAAATATATAGCAAGCGATAAAGTATATCACATTGCAATGAAATCTAATTTCTACATTGATTATATTTATATCTCCATAAAGCATTCTTAATATTATTTCAAATAAAATCTCCTGCAATCACGCAGAGACGGAGACAGTAACTATATGTGATTTTCAAAATTAGAGTAAAATAGTATGAGTATTGTAAATTGACTTATATTTTTAGCAAAAAAAATTATATGATTGATTTCCATAGTTTCAAAGTCTGACTTTGTCCTATAATCACGTTGTTCCCTCAAACTTCTCAAACAATCATATTGATAGCCGCATTAAATCGTGACGCATTGTTCTTACTAATACGTGGCCCTCACCTTGATGAAAATAAATCTGATGCAATTCCAAATGATCGCAGAGATGCTGCGATTCCAATCTCAACTGTTAATGTGTTTCGAGATTTGTGCATAAAAATTAATTTCTTTTAAGATTCGTGTTTTCTAATAAATGAACAATTGAAATTAGAATCACAGGACCCTGCGATCCTTTAGAATCGCAGCAGATTCGCTTCCCATCTTGATTCCTTATATGAGATAGACTCACCATGGCCCACCCAACAGGCTCCTCTCGTACTCTCTTACCAGAGGAAGAGCCTGATGCGACAATTAATGGAGACAATTTTGGATGATTGCTCCACGAGCATGCCCCAACATAATTTCCAAATGAGTAATTGGAATTCACCAACAATCTAGTTCTAAAGGCAGAGATGTCAAACTCAATCGACTAACTTGAAAAGGAGGGATGAACTGCATGTGTACAGTATAGTTTTCACCTCCATTTGCCTCCGTGCACCGTATTCTTTCAGCTTTGCGTTGTTGTCTTCCTTAACAGTTCTAAAATTATAAACAAAAGAAAGCCTCCCCTGGCTCCCAAGTTATCCCACTCAATGAGGCGATGGTCTTTGGCTCGTCGCATGCCGACCTTTTTTTTTTCCTTTATGATAGAATCCTTGATCCCACATGTGTGAACTTTCAAATGGCATATCCTGACCACTAGGGCTGTAAATGAGCCGAGTTTGAGCGAGTTACCCTCGCCCATTCAGCTTATTTAGTTAATAAGCGAGTCAACTCTTGTTAATATTCATGTCAGGTGTATTTGGATGGATGAAAAATAGTCACTAATCCAGATTAGCACTATTTCGAACTACTATTTTTCGTTTAGGTGTGTTTGGATTAGCAAATATAAACTATTCTTTGTTTGTTTTTTGTGAATTTTCTCACTATTCTACTAACTCACAAAATGTTGGGTTATCTATTATTCTCAATATTGAGATTAGCTTTATTCTTGCTCTATTCCTTGATTCATCCATACATCCCCGTTGTAGTTTATCTAAACACAAACAATTCTAACATAATTAAAAACTACAAATCAAATAATCCAAACAACAGCTTATGAGTTATTTAGAAGGACATGAGATTTGTTGTAACAAATTTTGTATAATTCGAATTATTAATGAGCGAGTTGGGATATGCTCGAACTCAGCTCATATATTAAACAAGTCAGCCAACTCAAGTTATACATGAGCAAGTTAAAGTGAGCAGTTAGCAAGCAAGTTACGAGTTTGAACGATTGTTTGTTCAAAATACCTTGGACTTGGAGGGTGTGAAACACTTTATTTATCGAGTAGAACTAGGGTATTCCTAAGTTTACCAAGTCATTTTATGAACTCAATTCTAAAATATATCGAATTGTCTTCAAACGACGAATTTAAACCGTTGAAATCCATCTACCTTACAAGTAATTCATCTGTATGCAAAAAATTAAAAATTTCAAATTAATTTTGTACAAAGTCATGTGGTAAAAAAATGTTCAAAAAATAAATACATTAAAATTAATTTATAACTTTTTTAGTTTTGACCACTTAACATGATACTAAATTAATTTGAAAGTTTAAAATTTTCGCATATAGACACATCACTCATAAGGTACATAAATTTCAATAGTTTGAATTTGTCATTTGAAGCCTTCGATAGATTTTAAAATTGAGTTCACAATAGGGCTTGGTGAACTTAAGAACACCCTAGTTCTACTCTTACTTGTCAACTATGGTAATTAATTTTGTTTGGTTTGTGTTTGGTCTTCACAGAGAAGCATTGTGCGTCCTCCTAAACAGATAAACTCATAATTTAACTTCATTCCAAAGTTCATTTTATTAAAAAATAAAAATCACTATCTTAAATCACTAATCCAAAAGTACAACAGAAATTGCATATTTCATACTTCAGAAGTTTCAAAACCAAGTAGCAATATCAAGCAATTTTAGCAAAGCCCTAACTACAGGATTCTCATAATCATTACAAAAGGACAAGAATTGTCAAGATAATGTCATATGCTCTTTTTAGTTATGAACAATTTCATGCTACAATCTTGATGCAAAAGCAGAGTTGAAAACGGCAAAAAAAAAAAGAACTGAAAATGGTAGGCATCCCTGATAATCTATACAGTATTTTACCCTATTGTCCTTGTAAATCAACTTTTCAAGTATTTGCTATACCAGTAGAAAAATGCCAGACAGAATAGTTAAAGCTCCATTTTGTGATATCACCATTTAATGTAACCTAGTTGCAGGATTCCAATTCAAAGTAATCTAACTTTCCTAATTGTTTTGACTATTACCATGTAGAAAACTTGCAACGCAATTTTCCATGATCAACATCATCAATAATTCAAGTAAACAGAGCTTATTGAAACTAAGTAGCATCCATGGAAATATATGAACATTGTAGCTCCATAAAGGGCCTAGATATATGACATGACAAAAAGCAATTAAAGACATCCATACATCAAATATGTATCAAAGTTCTGAAGCCCAAACTGTAACTAACTTGGGTCATATCATGATGAAAATTAGCTAACCAAAATTCAAATTCAAAATTTTAAAACTTCTTAACCTGAAATCACCGAGCCCTAGCTGCATAGATAAATGAAATGGCAGCTAGAATAGTTGTGGCAGCTGGATAAATCCAGCACCAGAAACCAAGTTTCTTGTTAGCCTCTGCAATTGCGAGTTGTAAGATGTCAATTTCTTTCTCTATCCCCACAATTTTCTCGTTTTTTCCACTGACTGTAGCCTTGAGGTCCTTGATCTCCCCTTCTTTCTCAGCATTTTTCTGGTTTAGCACCTCTATTTGTGTATTGCGCCTGCTAATTTCTAAAGCGTGTTCTTGTTCTAAAGTTACAATCTTTGCCTCTAATGCCTCTTTTTCATTTTTCAATACACCCACTTTGAGTTCTTTATCTTTAACCTCTTCTTCAACCTTGATTTCAAATTTCTCGACCATTTTCTTGCATTCACCAAGATTATTCTCAACTTCATCCTTCTCAATTCTCAAATTAGAAACCAGGACATCTTTCTCTCTCCCCTCTTTCACTAACGCCTCCTTCTCCTCGGAAACTTTAAAGAACTTCCTCTCTATTTCGGATTTAACCATCTCCAGTTCCTTCACCACTTTTCCCATCTCCACCACCTCCTTCTCTTTCATATCAAGATGACCCAAAATCACCGCCTTCTCTGTTGCGGCCAATCTTCCTTTCTTCATTTCAGCTTGCACCTCTTCCTTCAAAGACTCCGCCTTTTCTTCTAACAACCTCCCTCTTTCAGCCTCTTTCTTTCTCTCTGCTTCTGTTTCCCTTGTTTTCTCATTAATTTCTATGCTGAGGTTAATGACAAAAGCTGAGAGAATGGCATGCATAATCTCACGCTCGACTTCAGAAGCAAAGGAAAAATCGACACCAGTTTCTTTAATCTGAGACTGGAGCTGACTTACCAGCTCTCTCTTCTCCTTGGTTTCTTTCAAGAGCAAGTGGTTGAGCTGCTTCAGTCTCTCAGTCTTGTCAGGAGATGGGTCCCGCGGGGGGGTCTCTATAGTCTCCTTACGTGCGGCATCTCTTCCAGTGGAGGTGGTAGTGTGGTCATTGACTGGCTCCGGCATTGGCGCCGCCGCCTCTTTCTTCAGCGTAGGTTTTTTCTTCGCCATTGGAGAGTGTTATTGTTAAGAGATGAGATTAGGGTTTGCCTAGGGAAAAGAGAGGAGGTTTTGGCAAGAGATAAGATTTTATAGGGATGGGAGCGCAGGGTTAGACTGGGGGCTGAAATTGGTGTACCATTTAGTATGAAACGGAATGCCAATATATTTTGTTTTTTATTAATTAATTTTAGTTGTAAATTTATCAGTTAATTAATTAATTTAAATATATATTTTAAATGATTCTAATGATGAAATAAGTTGAAAATCCAATGTATTTTATATGTACATAACTGAAATGATATCAATTCATCTAATGATTTGAATTAATTTGTTCGAGCAAAATCTATTATCTATATATAATCTTCCGTAAGTTAGCTACAGTATATTCCACAGTACCTATGACAAAGGTTCAAACAATGGTAATTTTTTAATTTCTTTACAGGTCTTTCTTTTCAGATATTTGGATCTTTCCTTTGCTAGCGTTTTTTCCAAAAAATATTTTATTCTCCTTCCCATATTTTTCTTCCAAATATTTTAATTGTTTTTCCAAATTCTTTTTCAAGAGAGAACCACCGAACTCCAGTCTTCTAGCATCTTCCACTCTTCCTTCCCTTCTTCCTCTCTCTTTCTCTTCTCTCACGGTCTTTGGAAGAGGCGATCGAACTTCCTTTTTACTTACGACTGCACGCTGTGAGGTTTGTTTATTTATTTTAATCTCTCTAATTAATCGCGTGATTTCAGTTTCGCCTTCTTCTTTTCTCTCATATTAGAGTACAAACCTAATTTTTCCTGTATTTAATCGAATTTAAGCCTTTTAGGAGCTCAGACTCCAAAAGAGTTGGTAACACTTCATTTTTAAGGTAATGTACTAAATTGATGTTGTGCGACAAGATTTATTCTTTATTTTTACTGCTCAAAAGTAAAAAACTCAAATAACATACCTCTTTCTATAACATTATAATTTTTTATGGTATTTTAAGATAGCTTCATTTCAAATAAACTTTTTAAAGTACTATTTGTTTCCCTGTTTGATGCAAGGTTAGTTAACAAAATGAAAGACGACATGATTGCATTAGCCAACATGCCTCAATATATCTCATGGTGTGAGTTATAGAACATTTGATGCAAACTTTTTCCAAACTTTAACAGCCAACCAGTCATTATATTTACAAAATAGTTGTAAGTCAAGCAAATGTCATAAACCAAAGGTCATTTGCTATAGAATATACTGTAGACTAATCTTAAGTTTTTTCAATTTGCTACCAAGGCAATCGCTTCTCCGAATTAGTACAGTCAACTAAATAGTCAAAGTATGATTTTATCTCTTAGTCTTTAGCTCTCTTTTATGGCTGGATTTAATACTTTGTTAATTTTGTTGGTCAGACACTATTTTTAATTAGAACTGTCTAATGAAATAGCGGAAGCAAAACGAATTGGAGCTGCCCGTTTTTGGTGTTTTGTCGAGTAAAGTCTAAAGCTTTAAATATTACACCGGGTCTATTGGAATGTACTCATTGTGTCTTCGGACCGTTGGAAGGTTGAGTTTCGAACAGGTGGAAGACAATGAACGGTCCGGATTCCCTCTGCGCCTTATCGCTTATTCATCTCATTAATATAATGGATTGAAATTATAAATTTTGCTCTCCAGCAATTTCCTTGGGATTGAGAAGTTGTGGCGCATATTAAATGGGTTCATACTATATTTCAATAATTTACTACTTTCTACCTTTATCTGACGTGTTGAGTTTACCGCTCGCTCAACAGGTGTTGGGACCGTTGGGTTCATACTAAATTTCAATAATTTACTACTTTCTACCTATCTGACGTGTTGAATGTTCGCTCAACACGTGTTGGGTTCATACTATATTTCAATAATTTAAGGTGAGTATTTTGTCGTCGCCCTTTGTCCTCTGAGATATCTCATATTTTTCGTGACCGACGTGTCCGGTTCCTATTCGAGGATAGAGCTGGAACCAGTATCACTTAGCTTTGAGATTCGTGTATAACGTATTTAAACGGTTGAGATTTTCCAAAAAATCACTTATAATATGAGATATCTCATGAGATGTTAATTCGGCACTTGGCAGGAAGTCTTCGTATTGGGCCCACACAAGGAGTTTACACGAATCGGTGGACACGTGTCCTGATCTACATTGGCAAGGACTATATTATGATCACGGATTTCCCAGTGAAAAAAGAAATTTGAATTAAATAAGATAAGATCATAAGAAGATAACAAAATGGGATCACGGATTTTGCGTGGATTGCAGCAGGCTCGCAGCCGCAGAAGTGCCTTTTCAATTCTTTAGCATCTAATCTATGATTGCCATTTAATATTTTGTTTATACAGACGAATTAAAGTTTATTTAATTTGTATATTATATGAATAACACCACGGGGGTAAATATATTCGTGTATATTTTTTTGAAATTTGAATCCGTCGTCTTTTGTTATTTAACGTGCTGGTTTAACTAAAAAATAATAATTTTTCCATGTGAAATAACAAAAGTATCCTTAATACATTTATTCTTATTTAAATATTTTTATAAATTTTGAAGGTTCGTAATTTTTATATTATTTTAAATTAATTATAATTCCTTACTGCATATAAATTGTTTTTATAAAGAAATAAAAATAGTTATGTCAATGTTAATTGTTTATAAAATTTTATCTTTTCTATAAAGCATACGAAATAATCGTCCAGTAAAAGTGTTTGTTTCTTTTGATTATGTCTCTTATAAATTGCCAAGATTTCCTAAATGTTACTGTGTTTTGCACACCCTAATAAATCCCCTGTAAAAATATAAGGAAAAATTGGTTATTTGTCACTTCAAAACTTTCAAATCTGAAAAATATCATAACAAAACTATAAATCTGAAAAATGTCACTTTAAACTTAGTTAATTCTTAAATTTGCCACAAATACAAAATTTTTATACTTTTTTTATTAAAAATTAACTGAAAAATACAATTTTGAGATACGTATTTCTGTATTTTCCTATATACCCTTCAAACTCCTCATTATAGGTATCTCAAAACTGTATTTTCCAATTAATTTTTAATAAAAAATATAAAAATTTTATATTTGTGATAAATTTAAGAATTAATTAAGTTTAGAGTGTAATTTTTTAATATTTAAATATTTTGGAACGACAAATAACAAATTTTCTCAAAATATAAACACAAGTTTGTATCGACGAAGCAATGCCGACGAAATCCACAAGTCAATCCCTTCTGAAAATACAAGAAAAAGTTTGAACGAATGAAATCCATGAATCAATCCAGCCCAAAACTAAACGGGCTTGTATTTTGCAGACTAGCCCGGCCCGGGAATGTTGTTTCCCACAATGCGCCTAAATTAAGAAAAAAAAATTATCTATCTAGTTTCTAATCTTTAATTAATTTTTAGGCTGGGGAATATTTCTCAAATTATTACATAATTCAATTCTATTTTGTATATACGATTTTTCCGGAAAAGAAGCATTAAGCCCGGGCTAATATCCAAAGCACAGGCCCATGTAGTTTTGGGCTGGATTGATTCATGGATTTCATCGGTGCAAACTTTTTAGATTATTTTTACAAAGGGGGTTGATTTCATGGATTTGGAGGATACAAACTTCTGTTTATATTTTAGAGAGCAGAGTAGGTTTCTCGTACTCAAAGACCATCCGTACGATCCACTTTAAGATATGTGCGCTCCGCTTTAATATCTGTGTGCTCTGCTTCAATTTCGTATGCACGGATCTTAAAAAGGATAGGATGGTTTTAGATTACATGTTCATTAAAAGATGTACCAAAACACCGTCACATTTCTGAAATCTAAGCAATTTACAGTAGACATAATCAAAAGAACCAAATACTCTGGATGCTTATTTCTTATGCTTTAAGAAAAGATATAATTTTATAAACAATTAGAAGTGATATAACTATTTTTATTTCTACATAAAAGAAACAATTTATATGAAGTAAGGAGTTATAATTACTTTCAATTTTTCAAGTATATATAAAAAAGGTTGCGGGGCAATAAAATTTACAAATATATATATATATATATATATATATATATATATATATACAAGAATAAATCTATCAAGGATATTTTATTTAGTAATTTCAAGTCAAAAAAAATAATATTGGGTTGTTTGTATTAGTGATTTTACAATCACGAATGCACCCTAAAATGGTTTTAAAAAAATGAACGGCCTCACCCACTGTAATCTAAATGCATGTTCGAATAATTTTAGACGTAATATTTATTGTATCTATTTAATTAAGCGAGAAATAATCCATATATATATGTAAAGAGGTAATCTAGAGTTTATTTGACTGTGTATGTGATTTTATCATTATTAAATATGACATTAATTAATTAAAAACACAAAACAATATACACCCAAACTAGAGGTAAAAAGGGTATGGATATCCGATTTGTATTCAAAAACTAATTAAGATGTGGATATCTGAATAACTGTGTGGATAAGGATACTAATGGTTTTACGTTTCAATTATCCGTATCCGAATAGTAGATATAGACCATATATTTTAATATATATTATGAAAACTTTATGTTATTCACCATTTAATTATCATTAGATAATATATGAACTTTAATATTTTTTAATATTTTTTATATTATTTTAATAAATATCCAATTTGATCTGAACAAGTATCCGTATCCGTCTGATATGTCTGAAAATTTATCTGATCTAAAAATTATGGGCCATTCGAAAATAGTTAATTCTCTACCTATTTTAAAAGATAATAAAAAAATTATAAAAATATATTATTTGATCTCCAAGTGTATTTTCATGTTAAACGGTTTGAATCCTTTATTTATACTCTAAAAACAGAGATATAAATTCATAGTACAGACCAATCTGCACATTGCCACATTGCTAGGTATCATAGCCACACTTGTGACAAATTTTTTTACCATCTTTGGAAGAAAAAAAAAACTCAATTGTCAATTTTTCAGAAAAAATCCAAAATTACAAAGTTTGCAGATATAATATGCGCAACCAATAAACTAGCCTCGCAGATATAACATGCGCCAAAAATATATGAAATCCAGTGAAATCAACATCTTTACAGATTGATTTGGTTACTCATATTATATCCTCCGCAACCAGTGGCGGGGGAGGAAGACAAAATGGGGGTCAATTGACTCTCATTTTTTTTTGAAATTTTTATATTTATGTATGATTTTCTATATAATTTAGAATAAAATGATTTAATATTGTCAAATTGACTCCCATTCTCCGTAGATTTTTTTTTTTTTACCCCCATAGTTCGAAAGTCTGGCTCCGCTCCTGTCCGCAACCACCTATTGGTTGTGTTGTCGATCCGGTGATTCTAATTTTTTTTTCTAAAAAACAAAAAAAGGTGATTATTGGATTTTTTTTTTTTTTGGAAAGATGGTAATGTAATCTATTATGGCTATAATTATAAACCATTTTATTACAGGTGGCTGCTAATTTCAAGGTCACAGTGGTCCCAGCTGACAGAGTAAAGATAATGTTATGGTATGGGCTAATGGGCATCTTATAATAAGCAGCTCTGACCATTTGAGCGCAAAGTAACTTTACTCATAAAAAAGAAAATAAAAAACTTTTGTGTCTGGAAAACAGCAAGCAAATTCTAATTCTACCTTGGTTTGGCGTCATTTCTTTCGTTGAATTGTTTCAAAAGAATGAATCTTGCATGGATTTTATCAAACATTTGAGTCGAAAGCCTCAAAACCCTAACATAGACAACTGTCATAAACATCCCCTTTTTTTCTAAGTAGCATAGCTTTGAGAACATTAACATAATAGGCGGATTAATTGATCGATGACATAAACTAAACATAAACATCATTTGATCCCCAGTTCTAGGGAACCGTAGAATATCACTGAAATTATCTTATATTTATACCAAGGTTATAAATAGCGATTATAGCGCTATAGCTTTTAAAGTCTGAAAAAGCTATAGCACAACCATAGCTAATTATTTAGAATCATTATAAAAAAAAAAACAGTTAATAGCGTTATAATTTTTTGCGTACGAAAAAAGCTACAGTGCAGCTATTGCGTAGCTGTAGCTAGCTATTTAGAACCCTAATTTATACTGTTGTTATTATTAAATCAAGTTTATTTATAATAAATTAAAACAAACTGAATAGAACTGCAAACTTAGTGCAGCGGTACGAGCCCCCATAATTCAATTTTTGAGAATAATTTTTAAAATATGTTGAAATATATCGGGATTCTTTAATAAAATAAACAAATAAACAGAATAATAATGCTAGTAAAATTAATACGATTGAAATTGATTTAATTAAGATCTCTTTGCTGGTATATATTTTTATTTTTTTATAATAGAATTTAGAAACTAACAGTAACGCAATTAAAAATGAAAATAATGATAGTTGCAGCTAAAGTATATATTTTATGCCAGCCTTTTCTGTTAAAGTGTATAATAATGCATTAATGAAAAATTATATCAATCATAAATACATATGTTGCTCATGGAAAGAAACTCCAGACAAATATTTATGGCTAGAAAGCCAAACAAGAGCCAACAAGACAGAAGGATATGAGTAGGTTGAAAACAAAAAGAGAAACCAATGATAATGCCACCTATTAGCAATTGTGACTTGTGAGCCATAATTCTGCAATAATATCATAAATTCACACAAGCAAAGCAATCAGATGTTGGACCCGCATGGCATCAAAGAGAACAGCATGGGAAAGAAAGAGCAGACAGAGAAAATAGCCAATAAACTGTGAAACGGAATAACAATAACCCCTTTCGAGTACCAAGGACAACGCTCCGTGACAATTTGTACTAAAAAAATTATTGAAGTTGGTTCAAACATCTTTATTTTATTTTACGTGTGTCCGTTATATTTGTTTTTATTTTTAATAATAAATTTTTTAAAACATAAGACATTATTATTTCTCGATTTAATTTTATATGTTTTTACAAGAAAAAAATAAATGTCCAAAAGTTATCCACACCGGTGTATTTTGCAAAAAAATTTAGACCATTTGATAAATCGTAATCCTTCGCGTGCACAAAGAAAAAAAAATACAAATCATGTCTAACAGTTTTATTTTAACATTTAAGTTTTAAAAAAAAAAGACATCATGGACGAAGAATAGAGGCATTGGATGCCTCCTCAAATTATTATTCTTTTGATAACATATTTGTAGTACAGAACGCAATTATTGACGTTCTTGCATAAAATCTGAATTGTAAATTAGTAAATTACTGAGGACGTTTGGATGAATCAAGAAATAGAGTAACAATAGAGCTAGTCTCAAAATCGAGAATAATAGCTAATTCAATATTTTGTTGGATTAGTAGAATAGTGAGAAAATCCACAAAAGACAAACAAAGAATAATCCATATTTGCTAATCCAAACACACCCAAATGTAAAATAGTAGCTCGGGTGAAACTCCTTTTTTTTTTTTTTTGTTCATTTTTGTAAATTCGGTACTATATTTTTTAGTTTTGTTTTGAGTGATGTTGACGTTGTTTTCTCTCTTATCCTGCCTATCCTCTTCTCTTTCTACCTCTCCTCCTTTCTATTTTTCTTCTCTTTGTAATGTTTGGCTGGCTCTTTACTCTGGGTTTGGTTCTGGAATAATGGTATGTGACTTGTACCGATTTCTTTTGGCTGCTCTTGAATCTGATACTGGCTCTTCCTTTTTGACTGCTTTGGGAACTACGAATACTGGCATGCGACTGGTACCATCTACTCATGCTACAGCACTGGTACTGGTCCTTTCTTCTGAGTGTTACACTAGAAGGATAGCATTGAGACCCATCTTCTTGCTACCTGAGCATGCCAACAGGACTTGGCTCATATTGGCTTCTAACGTTCAACCAGTAACATTGTGCGGCGGTCTACGAGTGTTATGTCCTCTGTAGTTTGTGCAGTGTCTTGTTTTCAGTTAATGTACGCTAGGGTACACTATAATTCTATGAAAGCGGATACACTATTATGCTTATATGATATGCTTGCGTACTTTGAATAAAAAATAATAAATATTCATCCCTTAAAAAATTTATTTTTTACAAAAAAATTATATTCTTAAGCTTCACTCGTAAAATAAAATTATATAATACTGATTTATTTAGCGTTTGCATTTTATGTTTTTTTTTCCGAAAAATTAGCGTTTCAATCTTGATTTACTAACTCTGTCCTGGGCGAAGCTTTTTTTTTTCTGTTCCTTTATAGGAAATTATTGCCCAACTCATAAAAATTTATTAGCGGTAATATACTAATATATAATATTTCTATTAACGTATGAACATATGGATCTAATTCTAGTTGATATACAATGGTACAATTGGGTAAATTTTGCTGGAGGTCACTAAACTTTGTCATTTGTTACGAATTGGTCACTCAAATTTGATTTGTCCAATTTTTAACCACTCAACTTTTTTATTTGTCACAATCAAGTCACACTGTAATTCTCCGTTCAAAATACTAACGGAATATGTTTATTCCAATAGTATTTTGGACGGAATATGCTCATTCTGTTAGTATTTTAGACAGAATGAGTATATTCCGTTAATATTTTGGACGGAATGAGAATATTCCGTTAAGATTTTGGATAGAAAAGTATAAAGTAATTTGATTGAAACAAATGACAAAGCTAAATGACTACAAAAGAAAAAAAAAATCAAATTTGACTAATTAATTCACAACAAATAACAAAATTTAGCAACCTCCAACAAAATTTAACCCATACAATTATTTAAAAGAGATACCACAATGAAACATTGTATTTAGTCCCAGGTCAAAGTGTTTTAACAATATTTTTTATCAACATTTCACAGAATAATACAATATTGGTTACCATTTGCTGAAGCGACATACAAAAACGAAGAACTTGCACAGCAGTGGATTGTTTGCGCGCAGCAGGCCAGGCTTCCTCCACAAGACCCGAGAGCAGTTTGGGTCCAATGCCCATTGGACTCAAATTTAGGTCCGATGGGCTCCCTAACCGTCCGATAGACTTTAAGAGCCGTTCGCACGGATATTAAAGCAAAGGCACACGGATATTAAAGCAGTCTACACGGATCTTAAAGCTGGTTGGACGGTTATAAGGCCCATCGAACTCAGTTTGAGTCCGATAGGCATCGGACCCAAACAGCTCTCACAAGACCCTAGGGGTGTTCATTGGGTCCGGTTTAATCTGTTTTGGACCGAACCGAATTAGATCGGTTCAAACGGTTCGGTTTTTCCGGTTTAATGGTTCGGTTCGGTTTGATTTTTAAAACTGAATTATAACTTCGGTTCGGTTCGGTTTGAAATTTTCAAAACCGAAATAACCGAACCGACCGAACTTTTATATATTATGTATTTGATCCGGACCGCCCCGGTTTATTTCTTAATACCTCGGTCTATTTCTTAATCAATTGCTTTAAATACTTTGATTTATTTTGTAATATCCCGGTTTATTTCTTAATATACTTCGGTTTATTACAAAACAATTGCTTTAAATAAAAAAATTAATATATTTCGGTTTGAACCGAACAAACCGAAATAAAACTTCGGTTCGGTTCGGTTCGGTTGCAATGCTAAATCGGTTCGGTTCGGTTCTATTTTTAAAACCGAAATATAACTTTGGTTTGCCTAGTTCAGTTCGGTTCCAACCGAACTGAACCGATGAACACCCCTACAAGACCCCTTAAAAACACTCAGAACCGAAATCATTCGAATATCCGAAACCAAACCCTTAAAATTTACAGCATGATTCGCCTTGGCGTTCCTGCCATAGTGCCATCCATAATATAAAACAAAGAGCATTTAGGTCCCGATTTTTTTATTAATAGAGAAGATTAAAAAAATATCGATAATGAGTTACATTTTCGTGAAATTTTGAAAAATAAGAAAAATGTTATGGTTTATAACATCCAGAGCACTATAGCTGGACGTTATACTAGTTAATTCGATCACTAATGATCGTTAAAAAAAAATGCAACTGAACGTTATGAACCATAACGTCTAGCTACAATTTTTTTTTACTTCGGTTCTAAACTTCTAACTGCTGTTGTGAGATTTTCTAACGAAAAAATACTGTAGCTAGACATTATGGTTCATAATGTCCAGCTACAGTATTTTTTTTTTTAAACAATCATTAGCAGTAAAATTAACTGAATGTTATGATTTATAACATCCAACTACAGCACCCTATATGTTATAAACCATAACATTTTTTTTATATTTTAAAATTTTCTAATTTTTCTGAAACCTTGCCCCATTGTCAATATATTTTTATTATTTTTCCTATTAATAAGCAAAACGACATTTAGGTTCCCAGAATCCATAGTGGGCTCCACTTGTCAATATCGACAGCGCTGTTTCTGAGATGTTCCTGCTGGAGTGCTGGTGCCACCAGTAAGTACTTCAACTCCATTTAAAGCGTCACGCTTTTCCCCTTACCTGTCAAGTGTAAAAAACTCAACATAATCACTATCAGTTGTAGTTTTACAAAAAAGAAGTTACTAACAGTTTAATTTGACCTTGCAAAATTTACCACTTTATTTTTTGATAGACATATTTCTATAATTCCGTACATAATCATTATAACAGTCTTATAAAGCTTGAAATTTCTGTTCATTATTCTGAAAAGGAAAAAAAAGTCATATTTTCCTTTGCAAATAAAGCTTACATTTTTTTTCAAGCTTTACACATTTTCTACATATTAAATAGTTAAATTATTTATTCTGAAACAACTTAATGGCACAAAAATAACAGAGTGCCATATACATCAAAACAAATAAATTCAAGTCTAAAATGTAAAATCTGAGTAGCAGCTAAATCAAGAACTTGTAGTCATGGATGCTCATATTGGATCTGTATTTTTGTATATATGATTTTACGTTTCAATTATCCGTATCCGAGTAGTAGATATATACTATATAGTTTAATATATATTATAAACAAATTATATTATTTACTATTATAATTAAAAAATATTATAAAATTCAGTGTTTTTTAATAATATTTCTATATTTTTTTCATAAATATCTTATAAGTATCCGTATTTGAAATTTAAAAAAAAATATATGAATATAGTTTACCACTATTTTCTCTGTATCCGCTCAGTTTTCACTTCTGTAGTAGTAATAATAATAGAGTTGGGCTACAGTACTTCGCGAAGTAAAACTAGTGTTTTACTTCACGTCTGTATCTTCAATTTCAAAGTTCAAAATGTCGATCCGAAACGCTCAAGTTGATCTCCATATTAAATTGTGCTTGTATACCAAATTTTACAATTTTTGGATTTTTTTTTTTTTACTATTTCTTTAGAATTTTTGAAAATTGCAGTTTTTGATGGTCCAGAATTATCTGGAAAACATTGATTTTCAAAAATTCTAAAGAAATAGTAAAAAATTTCAAAAAAATATAAAATTTGGTATCCAAATACAATTTAATATGGAGATCAACTTGACCAGTTTGAATCAATATTTTGAACTTTGAAATTGAAGATATAAGTATAACACTTGTTTTACTTTGCAAAGTACGTAGCCCAACTCATAATAATATACACCAAGAATTACATGTAACTTTTATACAAAACATTAAGGCGTGCATCATAAATTCTCATCAAACATGCAACCTCATGCTTCTTAAAAAAACCAAGAATTACAATATATAATTACATGTAACTTTTATAAAAAAAAAATAAGGCGTGCATCATAAATTCCCATCAAACATGCAACCTCATGCTTCTTAAAAAAGTACGCAGGACTTGTTTGCGCTGACTTGAAGTTATAATAATACTTGGCAAGCCACAGTAAAGTATCTTACAGAATAAGTTTGGAATTTTTTTTTTCATGATATCTTGAAATTACAATTCTACCCCAAAGAATGTAGCTTAGACGTCTCAATTCTCGAGGTTATGTATTGGAAGTATTGCACTTTGAAATTTGCCACGTCAACATGTGTAGCATTAGTAAAAAGGTGGCGCGTGCAAAAGAAGCTCTCATTAATTTCCACTCCTTTCTCACTTTCTTCGCTCAAAACCCTAAATAAACCCCCTCCTCGTCCTCTCTCTCTCTCTCTCTCTAAACCCCAAACCCCCAAGTCCCAACACACTCTCCAACCATCAATGGCGCCAATCCAACTTTCCCTCCACTCTTTCCTCATTTTCTCTCTCTACCTCTACCTCTCTCTGTCCTTCGCCTCGGCCATTCTCCACCCGGTCGACTACCTCACTCTGCAATCTATCCATCGATCCATGTCTGACCTCCCCGGCTCAAGCTTCTTCTCCAGTTGGGACTTCACTACCGACCCCTGTACCACATTTACTGGAGTCTCCTGTTCAGGTAGCCGCATTGTCTCCCTGTCTCTAGGAGACCCACGAGCTGGTTCACCTGGGCTGGCTGGTACACTACCTGCCTCTATTGGTCGGTTAACCGCATTAACCGACCTTTCTCTTGTACCGGGTCGGGTGACTGGTACAATTCCTCCTGCCATATTTCACCTCCCAAACCTTAGATTTCTTGCGCTTTCATCGAACCTTTTGTCGGGTCAGCTACCGAATTCATTATCCCCTTTCTTCAGAACTATCGACATTTCGTCGAACAGGTTGAGCGGCTTCTTACCTGTTTCACTGTTTCATTTACGGGGTCTAACCACATTGATTGTGTCCCATAATCGTTTCATGGGCTCCCTCCCCAACCTGATATCATCTCCATTAATCCACCTCGATTTAAAGAATAATCTCTTATCGCGTCAAATACCGGCACTTCCTTCTTCCCTTCAGTATCTTTCACTCTCTTCAAATCATTTATCAGGTCGGGTAGATAACGCACTCGCAAAGCTTGTAAATCTAAATTACCTTGATCTCAGTTTCAACTCCCTTAGCGGGTCCATACCCGGTACACTGTTCTCGTTTCCTATTAGATCTCTCCAATTGCAGAGGAATTCCTTCTCAGGCCATCTCTACCCAACTTCTCCAGTCCGTGAAGGTGCACTGTTAGACCTTAGTTACAACCAACTTACAGGTACAATACCGAAAGAACTATCAATGGCTGGTACCATCTACTTGAATAGCAACAAGTTTTTTGGTGAGGTACCAGGTGAGTTTGTGCAGAGATTAGCGGAGGGAAAGATTAGATTATTATACTTGCAACATAACTACTTGACTAAGATAATAATCGGATCAGGTGCAGCGATTCCTGTAAGTGCTTCTGTGTGTGTGCAAGATAACTGCATGGTACCGCCGGTGGGTATGACAGCATGCCCGGTAAGGTCGGGTCGAAGGAAAACCCGACCCGCTTGGCAGTGCTCTGTTTGGGCTAAAGGTTGAGATTTTACAAGACTCTTCTTTTCATAGAAAGGGGGTCTGGAGACCGGAGAAACGGCGGAGTGCGTAATTTCTACTTTTGACCCTACATTTATGGATTTTTGTGGATATGTAACAACAGGATGTGTATTGAATACAAATGTTAAGAGATTCCTTTTTGCGTACATAATATGGAGTTATGGAAAGAGACTGAAGGAATATTTCACTTTTTGACCTGGCTCTTGTTTTTGATTGATTATTATCTGGTAATAATTTGGGTTCAAATTGGGTACAAATATGCAATTTATGAAGGTTATTATAGAAATATTAGATGGTCCGGGGGTATATGTGCATATATATAAATTTGACAGAACTTGGGAAAGAATAAAGAGAGGAAGGATATGATTAAGTGCCTTTTGGTCTTTTGACTTTGATAGTTGCTTTTTGTTTCCTGTTAGTTTAGTTAATATATTTTTTAATGACTGTAGTACTGTACTTGGAATACTTTTTTGCTTCTAATTATTTTTTAACTTTGTATTACAATCGCAATGCATTTTTATTTTCTCAAATTTAACATAGCAAAATTACTTCTTTTTTTCCAATTCATGTAGCTTGATGATTGCTCTCAAACCGTTTGTTTGGCATCGAATTTAAAATACAAGTAGTTCTCTTGAGTCATTTCACTGACGACAAATTTATAGTTCAAATGTATTTTTTCATGTTAATTATATATACAATCAAGAAGTTGAACATTTGTGAAAAATTGATACACAAATTAAACTCTCAACCTTCTTCATCTCTTGATGATGTACAAATCTGAACCAGAAATATAAATATTTACAACATGTACATCCTCATGAAGTAAATGACGTTTAACTTGAATATTTCATTTTTTATCTTCTGGATTTATGGGGAAGCTAATTGATGAATTTTAGTTCTTTTATTAGATCATGGTAACTTTGCAATGCATTTTGTCGATAGTTCTTCCCTTCTTCTTTTTGGCTGTAGGAATGAAATATACTGATAATTAACTTAATATTTAAAATTTATCAAAATAAGAAGTAAATGTACTGTCCATGGATTATCTTCTTTTTTTCATTAAATTTCGTATAATTTAATAATCATCTCATCATTAATAAAATGCGTCAATACCGAGCTATTAATTTTTAAATTACTCTATGAATATCCAATCATTTTCAGTATTGCATAAAATTCACGGTCTGTATGTATCATACAAAATATATATTTTGCAAAACTGTGTTAATAACAAAAATGGTTAATTTTCAAATCACCAAATAATTAAGACCTTTCAAGAAGCATTGTTTCTGCCACCACATCAAAGGCTGATTCTCAGACATTTTTTTTTTGTATGAATGAAAGATAGATGTCAAGCCTTCAAATTTCATATCCTGTTATTACAATAAAAAAATATTCTCTTTTGAATTTCGAACCCATAAAATAATTTACACAAAATGCTTTCATGTCTCAAAAAATTTCTCAAATAATGAGAATAATTAAGACAGTTATTGGATTGTGTGGGATAAACATTTACGTTTCGTATTCACAGAGATGAATGCAACAGAACAGACAACATCATTACAATTTAAATATACTTTTTCCTTGCACATCCTTTTTAATCGACCAAAAGATCCCATTGCCTTACAATGATGAAATTATACTGTACATAGTGACACAGATAATATCATAATACAGGATCCGAATCTGCTGAAATTCTGGGTATGAACAGTGTTCCTGAAATTCATAATCCAGCCATTGAATTGTTTTGAGATACGTGCACAGAAAAATCAGCTATCTTGAGATGCGTTCACAGAAAAATTTGGACGGCCGGATCGTGAATTTCAGAAATTTCAGGGGCTACTGTTCATACATTTTGAATTTCAGCGGATCTGAATCCCATAATACAACCTCACTCACAGGTCGGGTAACTTGTGTTAGCGTATGCTAATTGTCTCGTCATATTTTGTAATGGCACGATTGGATGCTTATGTGCACGCATTTATTGTCGGGAAATTCGAGGCGATATAATACTATTTATTACCAGCAAATGTGTCCAGTGTGGTTGTAATGATCTGTCCTGTGGAATTCGTATCCTCTGAAATATCTCAAACTTTGCGTGACTTTTTGGAATATCTCAATCGTTCAAATACTTTCTACACGAATCTCAAAGCACAAATAATATTGGCCCCCTACGTTCCCCCGAATAGGCACCGGACACGTCGGTCACGCAAAAAATGAGATATCTCAGAGGATACGCACCCCTGTGCTGTGGATGTGGGGATAGGAGTAGGTCCGATGGGCATCGGACCTACTTTTAGGTTCGATTAGCTCTAACACCGTACAATTATCATTGAAATTTGTGCGCACGGAAATTGAAAATACTTGCACGGATTTTAATGAGTTCACACGAATCTTGATGCATATCTGATAGTCATTTCACCCATCGAAAAAGGTAGGTCCGATGGGCATCGGAACTACTCTCACGTGCTGTGGATGACTTAAATCTGTGAGAAATCATCATGGGCCCCCTCTTATGTATAACGAGATTTTATTGGTAAATGAATCTCCATTGATTTATTTGCATTTCCGAGAAAGTCAGAAATAGATTATAGATGCCTCGGACAATCACTGTTCACTCCTCATCAGTTGATTTGAAGGAAATTGCATGCTTATCTTAAGAACTCTCAATTAATTACGAAGGTTTTCAAGTGACATAATTTTTTATGTCTTCTTGATGAAGCGTGCGATTTCTCGTGATGATTTTTTTCGTATGTCATTTTGTTATAAGCGAGAATTTAGACTAAACTTGAAATTATCAAATGGGTATATATATTACACAATGAGTCCTTAAAATAATTTATATATTTTAAGTAGTTTTTTAAAGTTTTAAAAGTGTTTAATAGTTGAAAATTTTGTATATTTTGCCAAGTTACCTCTTGCAAGTTACTAAATTGTAGTAGGATGTGAATGTATAAATCAAAACAAGTAATTTTATTGCAACTTATTGAAAATGGGGCATGGCCACTAAGGACAAATCTCCATTTATTGAATATCAGCAAAAATTAATGAGTCGCATGTACAATTTTTTCCTTTATTTACTCCAACAGGAACAATCACTCAAATAATATCTACATTATATGGCACATGAAGCGACCAAAAAAAAAATATTTGATGATGGAATGAACTGAGCTGTTGGAACTCATCAGCATAAATTGTTTTTGAGGCTAATGTAGAAAAAAAAAACAAATATTGTAAAAACCGAAACAGATTTTCATTTCAATTGAAACGAGTTAGTTCTCATAACTCCAGCATAACTTATGTTCTTTTGACGAATTCAAGATTATAAAATAAAAAAAGATGGACAATAGAAAATAAGTCCTAAAAATCATCAGCATGAAAAGTCTAAAAACCTAATACCAGCCCAAGAAAAAACATAAGGGAGAATTTCACGTATACCGCTCAAAAACTTGAAAATTACGTATTCTCTCATCTAAAATTTAAAATTACGTATTTCCTCTTTCAAATTTTAAAAACTCACAAATTTATCCATTTTATTATTTTTTATATTAAAACTCATTCTAAATTTATAAAATACTCATTTTCCCCTTTATTAAAAGCATATAAAACCCATCAGACTCAAATTTGAATATGAAAGGTTCCTCTACCGTCTGATATGTGCACATCGCTTCAATATTCGTACTGATCTAACTTGCACGGATCTTAAAGCAATTCCGATCAGCATGCATCACATTAAGATTCGTGCATGTCGCTTCAATATGCATGTATTTTTGCATCAAGATTTGTCCTGATCTTGCATGTACAAATCTAAAAGCAGTTCGGACGGTAGAGGAACCGTTCATATTCAAATTTGAGTCATATGGGATTTATATATTTTTAATAAAGGGTAAAATTGATATTTTATAAATTTAGAATGAGCTTTAATATAAAAGACAATAAAATTGATAAATTTGTGAATTTTTTAAGTTTAGATGGAGAAATACGTAATTTCAAATTTTAGAGAAGGAAATAAATAATTTTGAAGTTTTTGAGGGGTACACGTGAAATTCCCCAAAAAAATAAAGGCCCGACGGACCAACTTTCATTTCAATTGAGACGAGTTAGTTTCCATAAATCCTTATACCTAATTACTGCTTTCTTCCCTCAATCATTAATATTTATTCACTCTAATATGTTTCCCTTTCTTCTGATATTTCAAGCTTAAGGACAAAAGGAGCTTATATAGATGAAGGACTAGGTGTTTTGTATATTCATTGTTTTGTTAGATTTGATCCGGAGTTTTATTAAATAATCCAACGATTAAAAACTTTCCGACGTATAAATTAAATCACAGATTGTGATTAGTACGAACTCAGTGGATAAAATTATAGTCGATACACTTATTTAACGGGCATTAATTAATTTCTTGTATACTTCAATAAATAACATGAAATTAACCAGGAGATAGTGTTCAAACATTCCTCATATTGAATTTATTCTTGGGAATTATCGAAAAAATATAAATAGATTTTGCATTTAGTAAATTTAAAAAATAAATAAATATTTTTTGTGTAAATTAGAAAATAAGTTACATGAAAGTTCCTTAAAAAAAAGTTATATATTTTTGGTACCTTTTAATTTGATGCATCGGATACGTACCTTTTATGTGTGTCTTTGAATTAAATAGCTGGTTGAAAAAGTTACCTTGAGCATTTTCTCATCATTTGAGGTAAAGATATTGACAGTATAGTTTTAGCCTTATGCAGCAGACGGATAATAAGGTTAAAACAACACTGCATATTATTTATACGCTGTATCAAGCTAAAACATCTCTGTGCTTTCCTAGACAGGTAAGTGATGTAACTCACCTTTTCCCCTGTAACTAGTCTAGACTCTCTCTACGTCATCTCGATAGGAGCACGGGTGAGTAGATCCGGATGTCAGAGCGCAGTGTCGGTCGAAAGAGCGGATCCGGTCGTAGAGAACAATATAGTTTAAGGTAATAGAGTAATTATGAGTGTATATAAGTGAGGTTAGAATTTTAGAGTTATTTAGAGTAATTTGGAGAATTTTGTGAGAATAAAAATTTAAATTTTGTATTGAGGAGTCATTTGACTCGTTGTAAGTTCGTTTTTCTTATTAATGAAATTGTTAATTAGCATTTAAAGCCACTAACTTTAAAAAAAAAAAAAACCAGTCTAAACTCTTATAATTCGCTTTAATAACTCTTCAGCTTGTTTTTTTTCTGCATTTAAAGATGGAGAAAAAGCACAGGACCTGCTATCAGCTTTAATTAAATTCGTTTTTTGGGAGAAAATTATTTTTTGTAGATTCCTTTTTAAAATATCTATAACAATATTCATGTTTAAATTCTTTTGACAACAACACTATTCCTACTTTCTGAACATGAGTTCTCAAGTCATTACAAATTCATACGTTCAGGTAGTTAAAAACACTGAAGAGCATTATCTTTGCCACTAAATCAAAATCTGATTCTCCAATATTATTTATTTTGATAGTTAGAATTTTTTTTAGCATATTTTAGCTTTCTGATGCATGAATTCATAATGACTTGAAAATGCATACGTTCAGAAGGTAGACAGTGTTGTCAAAGTTTTTGGAATAAAAATATATTGTCTTTTATTTTAATACCGAGATGGATTACAAAAAAAATATTTTTCTGAAGCTGCAACAACCATCCTTTCCAAGTATCCAAATAGAAGAAAAAGAAACTCAGTTATTGTATTTTTTAATTAGGATCATTTAACGCAGGTACTGTGGTGTTGCAGAGTAAAACTATGGTGCTCTTAAGTTCACCAAGCCTCTTTGTGAACTTAACTTTAAAATCTATCGGATTGACTTCAAATGACGAATTCAAACCGTTGAAACCCTTATACCTTACGAGTGGTGCGTCTACATGCATGCAAAAAATTTAAAATTTTGAATTAATTATGTATAGAGTCAAGTGGTCAAAAATTGTTCAAAAAATGAATGCATTAAAATTAATTTATAAACCATCTACTTTTGACTAAATTAATTCGAAACTTTAATTTTTTTGCATGTAGATGCATTACTTATAAAGTAGAAGAATTTCAACGGTTCGAATTCGTTATTTGAAGTCAATCCGACAAATTTTAAAGTTGAGTTCACAAAGAGGCTTGCTGAACTTAAGAGCACCCTAGTTCTACTCTGGTGTTGCATGCAACAATTTAAACATGTTCTAGACGAAGAGAAAAATACGAAAATGCACGAGCAGTCCAGTGATGGTAAGTAAGAAGTATGAAAATGCATGAGCACTAAGCAGTCCAATGAGAGGTACGTTCTTTTAGAATAGCCAAATTCTCATTTATGAGTGATGCATGTAGATGCATCACTCATGAGGTAGAAGAGTTTCAATTGTTCGAATTCGTCATTTGAAGTCAATTCGATAGATTTTAGAGTTGAGTTCACAAAGAGACTTGGTGAACTTAAGAGCACCCTAGTTCTACTCTAGTGTTGCATGCAACAATTTAACACATGTTCTGGACGAAGAGAAAAATACGAAAATGCATGAGCAGTCCAGTGATGATAAGTAAGAAGTATGAAAATGCATGAGCACTGAGCAGTCCAGTGAGAGGTACATTCTTTTAGAATAGTCAAATTCTCATTTGTTTTATTAAAATGGTCAAATTTCATTTTTTTTTTCTTTAGGAATAACTATTTTTATTTATAAATAAATTGTTTGAATTCCTTATTCTAACTATTCAAACTCAACTCAACATAAAACTAGTTATTCCAAATAATCTAATCCTATTTTCACTTCATCGAAACACAGCCAACCCGAGTAGAACTAAAATTAAAATGGATGGAAATAAAACCTGAACCTGTATTCATATTTATAATTTTGTTTTACTAACATTTATAATTTAAAAAACAAGATGCAACATACATATGGCAAATCAATTAGCTCAAAGGACTTTCCTGTTAAGTCGAAAATTTAGCAAATAATATCGGCTAAAAATAATGACAAAAGTAAAAAATACATAATCTTTATTTAGTTATGTTTTTCTTTTTGCTTTTCTTTTCCACTAAGATCGTTATTTATTTATCCCAAATCACTGTTCTAACTGTTCCCCTCTCTCATCCTCTCACTTGTTTTTTTCGAGTAAATGAAATCTAACAACAACTATGATAATATCTTATTTGGATTAGATTTACAAATATAGCATACTTGAGTATATTTTATAAAGCATATAACTAGTGTTTTTATGTCAATATATTCAGAGATGCATGTATTATTATGGGGAAATGGGTTATTTGCCACTCCAAAATTTTCAAAATCTGAAAAATGCTATCACAGAACTATAAATCTGAAAAATGCCACTCTAAACTTAGTTAATTCTTAAATTTGCAACAAATACAAAAATTTTATACTTTTTTTATTAAAAATTAACTGAAAAATACAGTTTTGAGATACGTATAATGAGGGGTCTGATGGGTATATAGGAAAATACAGAAATACGTATCTCAAAACTGTATTTTTCAGTTAATTTTTAATAAAAAAAGTATAAATTTTTTGTATTTGTGGCAAATTTAAGAATTAATTTAGTTTAGAGTGATATTTTTCAGTTATAGTTTTGTGATGACATTTTTCAGATTTGAAGATTTTGGAGTGGCAAAATAAACAATTTTCCCTATTATTAATGGCATGGTTTTTTGTAAAGTTGAAAGAAGTTATTCTTACAAAATATTCCGGTATTATTATGCTATATGCTAATTGATTCCCCTACCGAAAAATACCATAATATTACTCAGAATCTTGATTCGACAATGTGTCCAAAATGAAGGGATAAAACAAAACATTTTTTGAAATGTAAATACTTATATTTAACGCGAGAATATTGTTTTTTTTTTAATTTTCAATTTAAAAAGAGTCCTCAGTTAAAAATAACGATTAATATCATTATACTGAACGAATTATTATCTAACATGATACAAGGCTATTTTGGGTCTAAGAGCATCTACATCTCTGAAACTCTGGGAGTTTCAAAGCTGACGTGGCAGTTTCTAAACCAGTTTCAGGAATGTAGATGGATTTCATATTTAGCAATTTTGTTCAAGAGTTTCTAAATATGAAACTGTTTCAAAACTCTGACATGGCAAAATAATCAATTTCTATTGGCTCAATTTTTAATATTGTTTTTAATTAAATGCTAATGTGGCAATTAAGAAACTATAATTATAATTTCAGAGTTGTAGAGGTTTAGAAATTCAGAGAGTCTAGAATTTCTAAAATTCTGTTAACAGTTATTTAGAAACTCTGAGAATTTCAGAGATACATATGCTCTAATACGGGTTGGGAATTGATTGGGCCCGCGAGAGTTCTGTGGAAGAATACCAAGGCACGGACTCTGACAGTGGGACCCACAAAGCTGACAGCGCACCGATTCTTGCTGCTCCATCTCCGCTTCTGCCTAGAGCTTCTCCACTTCTCCGAGTCCGAGAGAATCATAGGATAACGCAATTACATCAAAATAAATCCAAAGCAAAGGAGAAAGCAAAGGGAAAGGGAAGAAAAAGAAAGGAAAAAAAGTGAGAGATGCCAGTTCCCTTATTTCAGCTTGCCAGCGACCTCTCTGTCTCCAGACTCTGCTTTGGTACCTCTCTCTCTCTCTCACACACACACACACACACACTGTGGTTTGCTTTATGTTTTAGTGCACGATATAGGCGAGAGACTGTCACTGGAGCTTTTCCTCAAACACCTTGTTAGCATACCAAATTAGGCCCGAATTATCCGTGCTATTACACCTTATCCTGCAATGCTCAGGTCCCTCACCTAGTAACCTCGTGTGCAAGTGTAGGAACGATGACATTTGGGGAGCAAAATACTTTCCCTCAGTCACTGAGCCTTCTCAATGAAGCCTTTCATGCCGGCATCAATTTTTTTGACAGTGCTGAAATGTAGGTTATTGATATGCAATTTGTTTATTTCTTTAGGTAACCCTTCTATTTTTATTTTATTTCATTTTAATGTTTTCTTCCCTTTTTGTTCAGGTATCCGGTTCCACAAGGTAGAGTTACTCATGGGAGGAGTGAGGAATATCTCGGCCGCTGGATTAAAGATCAAAAGATTCCACGTGACCGTGTTATCTTAGCTACCAAGGTTGCTTTTTAGCCTCATTATTTTTTAATTGGATTGTTTGGTTATTTATTGAAACAAGTCGAGACTAAATTGAGGCAGATGACAATGCCGATCATGAGCGGTACTGTTTGTGTACCTTGTACTGAAATCTGGGATTGTTGTTATGCAAGTAGAATATAAAGTTTAGTTGTTGTAATTAAAACTTAATATGATATAGGTAGCAGGGCCATCTGGACAAATGACATGGATTAGAGGGGGCCCACATTCACTGGATTCTAAAAATATTTCAGCGGCAATTGATTCCAGGTAACACTCCAGTCTCATTTTCTTCAATATTTAAATGCATGCGAACACAATATGTGTTGTTACCCTATTCTTCAAACATTGATGCAGTTTGCTTAGATTAAGCACTGATTACATCGACCTTTACCAGATCCATTGGCCCGATAGGTTAGTATGCTTCTCTTCTCTATGACACAAATTTAAAACATCTTGGAACATTTGACAGTATTTTTTCACAGCCTTTATATTGATATAACTTTTATTCTAAAGGTACGTTCCTATGTTTGGAGAGATAGAGTATGACACTTCTAAACAATACGCCTCTGTACCTATGGAAGAACAGTTGAATGCTCTTCAAAAAGCTATAGATAATGGTAAGGTATGCTGCATTAGCAAATTTACTTCTTTTGTAATTTGGGTGTATTTATTTCTGTAGCAGCCTTATATATGTCTTATTTTGTATTTGAAAAATGTCATGGTTTTGACGAATATATATATTTCTTCATTAATGTGATTGCTAGATCAGATATGTTGGCCTTAGTAATGAAACGCCATACGGGCTTATGAAGTTCCTTCAACTTGCTAGGAATTCACACCTCAACCAGAAAATACTAACTATCCAGGTATGTTTGCAAATTTGCATTTGAGTTCTCAACCTTTCAAAGTTTGCTAATTGTAACCTATCTCCTTGCAGAATGCTTATAACTTATTATGCCGAAATTTTGATTATGGATTAGCTGAATGTTGTCACCATGAGAGGTATGTGATACCATCCTTACATCCAACCAGATTAATGCAGTTAAGCCTCAATAAAGCACTGATCTGAATTAATTAAGCCATAGTTGTCCAATTAAGCTTCAGTTTAATCCAACGTTGCTCAACTAATTCTCTAGTGTGAATCTGCCTCTCTTAGGATACAATTGGCTTGTGTTTCACCTGTTTCCATGCAATTTGCACTCATACAATTGAACTATAGGAAAAAGGAGGGGAGAGAGCTGTATTATGTTATACATTTTTTTATGACCAACTAGTGGAGGGATCTGATGCCCATGTCTTTCGTGCCCAATCACGACTGTAACTCTCTTTTTTCCATTAATAATTCAAAATCCAAATTTTAAATGATAAATGTGAACAATTTTTTTTTCTTAAAGTTATCAGTCACGCCGTAAATTGTAAATTTTAGTGTTCACTTTGTACAAGATCAAAAGGTGCAAAAATTATTGGTGTAATAATCACAATAATCATTGATTTTTTTTCTTGGATAGAACAAAAACTCCATTTACTTTAGAAATAAAACAATATCAATAGTTCTCATTTCTTGTTTGGAATTTTGATTTTGAATAATCAATGAAAAAAAAAAAGATATTTCTGGTCATGATGGGGCGTCAAAAACATAGGCGCATAGGATCCATCCCCAAGTTCATACACTATGAAGGAAGTAAAAGAAATAAACCAATTCAGGATAAGCTTGTTGGCATACAGCCCGATGGCTATGGGAATTCTTTCTGGTAAATACTTCTCTGGTGTGGCCCCCCCTGATGCACGGTTGAATATTTTCAGAGGTCAAATTATATTACGTACCAAATTTTTATTGAACTTTTTCCCCGTTGAAGAAAATTGCCGGACATTAATTATACTTGTTACCCCCTACAGGAAGATATTCAGAAGGTGAATCTAGATACAAGCTTTCAAATTCAATAGTTAGAGCTGCTGCTCTGGTGAGTTCAAATTTTGCACAGTGGGGCTAATTTGTTGTTCTTACTTGAACTTTGAGAGTTTGTGGTGAGAAGTTTTCTTATTTGGGTAATTACACAAATGGTTCTAAAATAATTACTCTGTTTCTAATGTCATCCATAGAGTTGTCAAGTTCTCGCTTGACCTTGTGACTCTGAATCCTATGTTTCCATTAGATAAAGGTGGTTGGAAATCCACAGGCATCATGATTAGCTTTTAGCTATAAAATTTTAACTGTAATTGGGAAGAAAATGCTAGTCTTGCCAAAATTTTGATTACATACTTGTAAGTTAAACAAAAATGCCTATATATTGTAGGAATATGTGAGAATTGCTGAGAAGTATGGCATCTCTCCTGCATCTCTCGCAATTGGTACATTCACCTCTTACACGGTGCTGTTTATGTTTCCATACTATATATATTTCGAGAGGAGGGATCACTTGACAATGATTATTTTGACAATCGTAACAAGTAACAACATATTTTCAAAAAAATTCTAACAAAATTGAAAATTAAATTTATAGGTATGTTGTTAGACATGTAGATAGCCTAACAAATAAATTTCATGTAATTTAAGTTATTTCTCGATGACACATCAATGATCACTAATCTTGGCCATTGAAATTTCAAGTCTTAATGTATGGCGAAACAAATATTAAATCTCAATGTATGTTTTAGATAGGATACGTGGATGTTAGATCATATCTATGATGTTGAATCTCAATTTTAAGCTAAATTTGAAGATTGTCAAGATCGTCAAAATAAAAAATAAAAAAGTTAAATGACCCCCCTTCATATTTAGCATGGGGTTTTGTGATCAGATAAATGGTCAGAACTTAGTTTCAAGTGGTGTCATTCTTTTACTTCGTATCTTTTTCCAATTTTTGGCAGCATATGTGTCGAATCATCCTATAGTTGCGAGTGCGGTCTTTGGAGCAACTAAGTTATGGCAACTTCAAGAAGTAATTGAAGCAATTAATATCCATCTAACAACAGATATAATTTTAGAGATAAACGAAGTACACACGAGGTATCCTAATCCTTGCCCATGACCCGCGTCCTCCTTTTTTCAAACTCCAATTTATTAATTTATGTTTGTATCATATATGATTATGGTTGGGTGCATGGTCCAACAAGTATTTTTGTAATCATTTACTTTTGTCTGTAAACTATGTGGTCGTTTTCCTTGTTGATCGGAATATATAATCTTCTAACTGATATAATATTATTGCTCATATAGTTGATTTAATGCGCTTCTATTATTTCTAAATTGAAGTTGTTTTTAAGTTATTGTAATGGACGTAATTGCATTGTCGGTCGGGTAATAGCGAGAATGCAGTAATTATTTTATGACCTTATCATATCTGGTCGAACTGTGTCAACCAGTATTTATAATCAATTTATAGAATAAATAACATCTCGAGTAAAAGTGATTGTAATGCATCTATATTGAAAGCAGAAAGACACCTTTTTAATCTACTTATGGCACAAATGCACAATACATAGCCAAATATCACCGAATTTTTCGTGATTGTCATTTTCTATGTTCAAAAGTTATGAGGTGTCGTTTCTCAAAAAAAAGTTATGAGGTGTCGCACTCGGCATCCAGCCATTCCCAAATAAAAGATTGTTGGGATCAATTAATAGTCAAGACTATTAATTGGTGACTAAAGTTGATCGACCAAATGGCATCCACTTTTCTCATGTGATGTAATATAAAAAGCCCGTTTGTCGTGAATTTCTAGAGCTTAGAGCTAAACCAAATTAAATGTGCTGTTAAATTAGTGAAATGCATCAACCATTAGAATAGAAATTGCTGAAGTATAAAGTATTTCAATATGCAGAAAGTATTTCAGTGAAGTTGCAACCATCACAAAGTTGTGGAGATTTTACAATTTATACTTCAACGCATTCGCAGAAAATATTTATTGTCCATAATTGTCAATATGAGGTAATATAGTATTTCAGTGTCAACCTAATAAAAAATCAATACTACCTTGTCAATCTATTATACTTTGTGGCAAGTATGGGGCATAAATTAGCTGCATCGCTTGTACCATGAACAACGAACACTTTTAATATGTTGAAGACTCAATTTTTTTTTATCTTAGATAATTGCTCAATTTCGTAAAAAATAAAAAACATACTATGCTGAAGTGCTGAACTTCGTAGATAATAAATAAAATTGAAAGGCATACAATTTTAAAGCGACTTAAACCCAATTATAATAGTCACCATATTACATGCACTTCCCTGAAAGGAAAAGCTATTGATAAGCAATATAAGCAAAGCCTTCCAGGAATCAAACAGCGGCAAACATATAGGATAATAGGACGTTCCATCTAATAAAAATATTAAATTTATGTAATAATTTTGTCATAATATGTTCATTTTATTATTTTATACGAACCTAGGTTTCATGAACAATCTGGAATTATTCATCTTTTTCTATATCTATTACAAATTTGAAATAGAGGTCTCGATCTAAACTCCAAATTTGAGTAACTTCAGAGGATCCAGACTCAACAGTATTAAAGCGACTTCACCCAATTACAGTACTCGCTAAATTACATGCACTACCCTGAAAGGAAAAACTAGTGATAGGCAATATAAGCAAAGCCTCCCAGATATCAAACAGCGGTGCATAGATTACACCTGTCTCATCAAGGACATTAAGCAACCCAATACGAGATGCATCGGAACCACAACAAAAAACCATATATTGGAAGCTAGCCCATTAATTATGGATTCGTATCCTCCCAGGTACTGTAGAGGATTATTCTTACTTTACGGTTTGAGATTAAATCAGGTTTGGGATTCAGACTAGGGCAGGGGAAGTATTATTGGGCTTTGAGATTTGTGCCAAGTTAAAAAAAACTGTCCGGATCTACTAATTGTAAAAGATTCCCTTATCAGGTAACAGAGAGGATGTGAATTCCTTAATTATATGTACAGACTACAAAACATGCCTTTTCTAGAATTGTTGTCAAAATACTCGAAATTATTGAAAAGCAAACAGATTCATAAGCAACATCGTTAATAATGCTTTACATCCAGTCAGCTCTATATATATGTGGCGCAGGCTGCAATGGTCTCCACATTAATCACTTAAGCATTGCTTCCTGAGTAAAAAATTGAGAAAAAAATAATCAGAGATAGAAATGTTATCCTGCTTTGTTATGCTCCTTTACATCAACTTACTAGAGAGCTAATATGTTGAACCGATAAAATATGATATATACAAAGTATCAACTATGAAAAGCTGCATCAGATGAGTGGTCTGTACCAATTTTATTCCTGCTGATATGGAACCAGTCCATCAAGAAATGCAGGTTGCAAGTACCACAAATTATTGAATATTATTTGCCACCTGATTTTCTAGAAGAGCTGGGCTGACTACCGCTCTGCTGGTGCTGGGCCCGCATGCCACGCAGCTTGGCTGCAGATCTGATGGTGTTGATAAGGGGCTGGTAAGCCTCATCGTCATCCTCATGCTCATATCTTGCCTCGTTATCTGAGCCACTGATGGGATCCGCTTCCTCTTCGCTTGACACGCCAGGTTCTTCAAACAGCTTCTTTGCAGGTGGAACATCTCTCACCTTTCGAGGCCGGCCTCTGCGCCTCACCGGCTTTTCCTCTTCATCTGGATGCAAGTTCAAAATTTATCAAAAACAAGTGAAGAAATAGGTGCAATAGTGCGGTACTGCTACTAGGATGGGCAGGAATAACCTCTGCTAAGTCCTACACTAAGCTTCGATTGTAAGTTACCATCTGTCGCAATCCCAACTTCACCACAGAAACAAAACCTTTTTGGTGTGGGCACATGAAACTTCTTCCATGGTAAAAAAAAAATCATGGAAAGAAAAGAAACAAACCAGGTACAGTCTCATTCTTGGCATACTTCTCACGCAAAAATGCAACAAAGTTGTTGCATGGATTCCAAGCGAAATTTTCGTTCATGTTAACATTTTCGATTCTCTTTTCTACATCCTTCAATCTACACAAAATAGAATATAACAAAAGAAATAAAAGAAAAATAAAAATTAATTGAATCATAACATATATAACCTGCTTGGTGACACTACACTTTCATAAACAGGCCTCCTCCTGCCTATAGTTAGCTCACATTACTTCAATATAATTCTTTACCCTTAAAAACACCTCAAATTCCATTCAAGTCGAGGGCTTCAAAATAACCATGTCTGTTCTACACAACAAGAAATGCTATTACTCCAAACTAAAAAAAAAAATGTGCGCATAACCTAACACATGATAACTCTTTACTAAACCTGTTGTTTCTCAACATCATCCTTTATTTAGATAAGATAGGAGTGCCAATTAATGACTATGAAGAACTTACTATGTCCCATATGCTGGGGCTTACAAGACCTGTCACATTTTGGAGGGCCATAGATGGATTACTACCTTCAAAGTATACTAATATAAGATAATAGCATGCTTGTCAAGAGTATACAGGTGAACATAAACTGGAAAAAGGACATTAAATTGGAAAAACATACATGTCAAGAACATCAGCTGAAGGAAGCTTTGAGACGAAAGGTATTAGAGCCATCTCAAGAAATATAAGAAGGTATGGGGCGTCAGAGAAGGCAAATTCAACACCATCCTTCACGATCTTTATTATCTCTGACTTATTTTTGTTTATGGCTGCACCTACAAATGTGCCAGACAGCCTTGAGGCAAGCTCCTTGCAATCAGAGAGAGACTTGCCTATTTCTAGTTGGTTCCCCTTTAAAACACTGGTCATGTATCGGTGGAATGCCTGTTTAATAGGGAGTGGTTGCTCAGTGTTAGAATCCCCTGTTTTAATTAAATATTACATGAAGAGCCTGAAATAGAAAATAGCAGTGTAGTTTTTGCAAGTCCACCCCACCTCATCCCCAGAAAACCTATGTACTTTTCATTCAGTTTCCCATAGGAAATCAATAGTACTTTTGATGTCAAAAATTGCAATCTTTTGTGGTCATACTGTAGTTAGGTTCAGTACTAGTATAATTGGTGGCTAGTAACCCAACAGAAGTTCAGTTCCATAATATATAACAGTATGACTGACTAGTACACACCACCGAGCAAACCCTCCCAGGTTTTCAGAACTTTGTACATGGTAGGAATCCCGAGTCCATCTTTCAATAGTATTACAAAAAATATGTTAATGAGTATTTCGGAGGTCAGAACCGCTTTGAATATCCTCTCCCTACACACAAGCACACAGTGCACGCACACATAACGACCACAGGAGAGGCTGGTAGAAAGTACCAGTTTAAGGGCCTCAAGAAATATGAAAGGTATTTCTTCAGTAGATGTTTTCTTTAAAGAAGTGATCAAGTGCTTAATTATCTCAGTGGTGCTGACGCCATGAAGCGTGATATGTGAAATTATCTCTGGACCAAGATACCCCTGTAGGATAACATAAAAGTACGACATTATATAGATACCTCAACAAAAACTATTGTCATGAATGTCATTTTACACCTAAAAAGAACAGAATTCAGATCCAGTGAAGTAACCCAATTTTTGGGTTTTAGATCGGGACCATCCGATTCGAATCCGCAACAATCCATCCCAAAGTGGAGCGCACACATCCTGAGCGACGGATTTGAATCGGACGGTCCTGATCCAAAACCAAAAATTGGGTTGCTTTAGAGGTGGATCCAGACCCAAAGGAACAAGTGTCAAGAGTCATGGAGTAATGTCAAATTTATAGATACACTTCTACTCTTATGCAAAAACTTGGTACAACAACTTAACTGAAATACACATCAATAATCATAATAAAAATGGTGTATCTGTAGCAGTTATCTAACCTTTGGGATAGTGTTAGTAGCAACCAATTTAGCAGCTGCTATCATGACAGCATCTCTATTGGTCTCTTCAATATATTCTTGATTAGCCTCTTCATCCTCTGTTTCATCTGAAACTTTGAAATATACCTTAGCAACAGAAAATATGGAGATATTCTACCAAACACACCACATATTTTTTGAAGAATAAATAAAACCTCTTGTTATTAAAAATCATAACTTTGAACTGAACTAAACCATAAACATAGCATTGTAGCAACAAGGATGTGCATTCAATAAACTTTTGCAGCAGATGGTCCATGGTTTTTAGTTTTAATAAACTATAAATTTGCATAATACTGGGTGGTTCTGGCAATAACAGAAATAAAGATTTCTGTAAAAATTCCTCTACGACAATAGCTATGAGTTACCTGATACAGTTAGCTGTCCTTCGCAAAGCTTCCAAAAGTTTTGAACAATAGGTAGATCCGGTACATAACCCAAACATTGCAGTTTTGTTGAAAAGAACTTTTCGTTCTTGAAGTAACACCAAATCTCAGCAGTAATGATGCACACCTACAGAACACAACCAAAAAATACATCAGTAAATTATGATGAGAGAATGTAAAATACAAAGCACTGCCATTTGATATTATATACAACTACTATCCTTTTGAAATATCTGTTAAGGATCACGAAATCCAAAATAAGAAAAAAGAACTGATGGTGCTAGGATTTTTCCTACTTGTTGAAAAAGCATGTAGTCCTTCTGAAAGGAGAGACTATACAATCAGACAAAAACCTCAAATATCCATACATAACCCTCTTAAGTAATTCATATCAAGTTTCTTTTTTAAAAAATGGTGAAGAAAATAATGATGATGAAATTGGCCCCCAAGCAATGCATCAGACCCTTATTTAAGACAAATAATTTTTAAAAAAAAGTACATTTTTGAGTTGGATTAGGCCGGTGGCTACTGTCACTGGACCTACTATAATGCCCAAACAGCCCATCCTATGTCTTACCCATGCAGAGAGCAAGTCTAGCACGGGGTAGTTTGGACTTCAATAAACATGAAATTGAAGAGCGTAAATAATATAATAACACTGCCCCAAAACTCAAAAAATTTAAATAAAAACTATCCTACACCAGCACTTTGATTCAGCTGAGGTAAAATACCAGACCTGTCTGTTACAAATAATGTTTTGGAACATACCCGACAAGAGAGCACACTTGTGCTTCTTCCCTCAGACTGAGCTTCCAGGAGGGTCTCGGTGAAGGAATATAGCTGATGAAACAGCGTATTTCTCTTGCTCAGAAGAGTCTCCATGGATGCCTCATCAGGGTTCTCCCCATCAATGGCATGAAGAGACCACACAACACTAAGATGCATGTTGAGGAGAAGAAAGCTCTTTACCTGCATTGAGAGTTCTTAGTTAGGCAAAGCAAATAATGGAGTTTGGAATAATTTATCAAAATCCAATTTTTTTAAATGTTTCACAAAGTCAATTATAAACTCTATATACAGAGAAAAGGTTGTGTTAAGGAATTCTTTAAGGCAATATGCATATCTATTGTTAAAAGTTGAGAAGTATCATACATCCCTGTAAACGAGTAAAACATGCAAATTATACTTCGGAAAAGCTTATTTGTAAATATAACATAGTACCTCATTTTCCATCTCAGGTAAACTACCAAGGATGCCCGCCATATCCTCAAATAAACCATCGTTTGACACAGGCTTTGTCAGCTGAAGCTCGTAAAGCCGCTTAAGATTAACCAAAAGTGAATATTCATCATCTCCTGCCTAAAAAAATAATAATCACGAGGAAGAAAAACAGCAGCTGTTTAATTACAAGTATCATACTTGCGTTTCTGTATGTTCACAGCTTGGAACCAAATGACTGTTGCAGATATTAAAGCTACAATAGTCAGGGGACAGTACAACAACACCAGGTATCTACCAACTTTGGACCGTCCAGTGTCAAAAGCTAAATTAAACCTGATTATTCCACTTCAAAAAGGGAAAATAAGCAGTTGTACTTGATATTTTTTCTATTCAAAACAAATACACACCCCTCAACATCCCCTACATAACACTACAATCCCAAACCACTCCTTTTCATCTACGATCAAATGTCATGTTGCTTTGAAAAAACTGGCTAATGCAGGCTCAATTATGCTTTGCCTCAAATAACTCCTGATCATAGTTTAAAAAAAAATGGACAAGTATATATCCATATACCTCAACTTCCTTTATGGCATTCTTCAGTTTTGAAACGAGTTCACTTTCTAGATCGTTTAGTTTGCTTTGTGCATAGTCTTGTAGGTCAGCAGGACCTTCAGTTGAACAGAATACAATTGCTTTGATGCAAGACCTCAGGGTAGCCTTTTCACTGTGCTTGAAGAACGCATCATATATCAAATCCATAACTGCCTTGAAATTCTGAAAAGTCAAATCACAAAATAAGGTCATCTAAATTGATAATTAAAGCAAGGATTTGAACTGGCCCTTGGTACTGAACTGAGCTGCTGGTTCCTCAATTCCAGAACCCTTTATTATTCTGGAGTTGGTTTTATTAGACTGCTTAAACATAAAAAATTCAAATATGGACGACGAAAGTCCAAAGACAATACAAATGTGACCAACACACCTGTACCATCTTAAGTGACTGAACAGTCACCTAACCATCGCAGATGTAAATACATAATACTGGTACCAAGATGCAAAAGGTAGAAGTGAAGATACATGAGCTAACCAATAAAATACTAACACAATTCGGTATCAATAATGTCCATAAGGTCAAGTTCACAACACAAACGAGATTTAAGCCTAAACTAACCAGTTGATCACTTCCTAGCATGTCAACAATTTCATCAACTTCCACTCAATAGGATGAGAAATGAAATGCTCACCTGTTCCTGTCTCTTGAAAGAATACATCTCTAGCTTCAACAGAGAAAGCATATCAATCAGAGGTGAAACCTTGGCTTTGTCGGCCACATACTTGCCCAGGAGCTGTGGATAACTCTTCAACATGGCTGAGGTTATTTCTTTTCTATTGTTCTCTAATGCTTCCTACAATTAGCACATCATCTAATGTATTGAGACTAGCTTTCTTTGGAGAAAAAATTAACACAACTATCTTTTATTTCTTCTATGAAGAGCAAATTGAGCTAAAATGATCAAATATGGTACATTAGGATGGAATAGGAAAAATTTGTGGATCATGCCCCTAATAAAACTTGGTCTACAATAAGGCTAGATGGTACAACCGGTACGGAATATGGCAATCAAGGAAAATTGGTACTTAAAATATGTAACAGCCATGACAGGAATAATTAGTGAAATGAATTTTTGTACTAGTTGAACTGTTGAATTAAGGGACAATAAGAAAGTTGACTCTGTTGTACTAAACTGGAGCAACTTCCCTAGTTCATTTGCTGTTTCCATGATAATGTTAAGGGTTTTCATCCACCTTTTATTTTTTATTTTTAACCGTTCCTCCATCGGAATTCCAATGAACTCGTCAGAGGTTCAATGAGCAACCACCCCTGTAGTGCATTGCATCTTTGACATGGCAAATGCTGTGATTCTACTAACATTTGATGTCCAGTGGGGATTTACCCATAAAGGTTCAATTATCCAGCACTTTTAATTAACATTTTAAAATCTATAACATACACTGTAGAAAAATGGTTAAGAAACATATTTGACTACCAAACAACAGCATAGTCAGTATTCACCACTGCTATGAAAATGCTCTATCACTACCCGTATTGCCTATTTTTTGAAATGCATATGATGCATTTTAACTTTTAAGCAATAACAATAACAGTATATTAAGATAAAGCACAAAACAAAGGCTAAGGACACTTGCGTTCACCTTTTGAGCCTTGGTTAGGTACTGCTTTCTGTTGTCAATGGCTGGTACAATTCTCTCTCCAACTGCCCTTTTGGCAGATGCATTCAGAAGCCGGACTAGGTTGGTACCATCAGTGTCAGGAAGTCCTTCGTCATCATTTAGGATAGAAATTATACACTTCCAGTCCTAAAAAAACCAGACCAAGGTTTCTTTAGATGAAGTAAACCATGGTATTCGATGTCAATATCAGTTACACTTACATGCTGAAAACAAAGTGACTACCAATATGTATGGAAGGTACTGCGACCTGTAAAACCACCAGTAATATGTATAGAAGATACTGAAGTTGATCCAAGTCTAAAAATCAATTATGTAAACAACGATACTGTGCAAGAAAAAAATAAATAGGAATGCAACTTTTTATGGAAATCATTCACAGGCTCAACAGACAGAAAGAATGAAGGCCAGGTCACATCGAATTAGAAGGATCCTTTCATATTGCTTAAGCAAAGAGAAAAGAATCAAAAGATCAAAACACTAGAAACTAGAAACCTACTACCCCATTGTGCCATCCCAAAGATAAGCAAATGCACATACAATCAGCCTAGTATTTATTTGCTAATAATATTTTTTTTTTCCTTATCATAAAGGAGATGGATAGATCAGAGAAAAGAAAGGAAAATAGTAATAAAAGAAGCGCACTTTGACGGCCTTCATATCGTCCCAAATGTCATCTATTACATAAGCACTTAGAACTGGATCATCAGAAAATTCCCTCAAAATTTGTAAAAGCCGACCAATATGAACTTCTGACGGCTCACCATCACCATCTGAAATACAAAGATTCTCAGTTTGAGCACTTAATCAAACCATAATGTAACATTACTCTTGTTTCAAAATCCTAACCATTTACCTAAGCAAGCATAAAGATATCAACCAGGAAACTATTAAAGCACAGACAACTAAGCTAACCAAAACACTAGAAATGGTGCAGAAGCATGAACACACAAAGACATATGTGCTTGCACGAAAAGAACAATTAACCTCTTGATACAGCTTGAGAACTCTTGATATTTTGCGCAATTAGGTGATCATACACCAACTCTCCAATAGCACGCCTGATCATAGGAGGCTCATCTATAAGCAGATCATATAAGGGGCCCAGCTCATCATCAGTCAATAGTTGATGCCTACACCGAAGTTACTAATGTCATCAACAAGCAATGAGGACTGTCTATTGGTTCAGAAAATATTATTATATATAAAAAGGATGTAAACTGTGTCAGAATGGTATGTATTATATCAAAATTGTATACTGCGCCAAGTACACTGATAAAGTGGAAGATTACTTGGTGCAACTTGGCTAAGCCTACATTTGGGAGCCAATATCACTTCCATTGATAGATAGACAGCAAAACAAAAGAACCATATGATGGGGTCACCTTGCCAGTAGGTATCGGTGAGATTCTGCCTTACTTGGCATATACCAACACCACCCCCCCCCCCCCCACCACCCTGTGTGCACGCACATACACACACACACACCCCTCAGAAGCAGATAATTTAGTAAAAGAAACTCAATTACAATGAGCCTTGCAAGGAGATAATAACAGTATGTACCTCAGAAGCAGCTTTAGAAGGCCAATTGCTGACACCGCCACCGAAATGTCGATGTCATCAGCCATCTGAAGCATCCTTTTGCTAAACCGGTCTGTAAAGAGACTGAGAGACGGTATATTGTCATCAATCTCATAAATGCTCTGCAACGCAAGAACCGAGGTTTTCCTGACCAAGGCATTCTACAAAAGGAAACAGCATAACATGAGGGTAGTTACTTCCACTAAGCATCATGCATAATATGAGAAGCATAATGACAATTTCAAATAAATTAGTTGTGATAAGGTCCGCAGATGTCAAAGCAGTACAGAAATAATGATATTACATAAATTTTCCGTTTTCAGCTGAAAGCTAGGAGGTTAGAGGAACAGGGAATAGCCTGATCATGGACAGCACTGGTACTGTACTGTACCAACATTATGCACCTTGCACCTCAGTGCTGGAGCCAATTTATTGGTATTTATTGTTTTTTAGTATAAGAGTATGATAATGTTAAGGTTTTTCTCTCTCTCCCACAACCTAGCTTAGAGTTGATTGGAGTTCTACAAACTTCCATGCATTGTGGATCAAATAAAAAAAAAAAAGTAAAAGCATGAAAAGGAATAAATCTGCACATGCATTCTTTACCGGTCATGCACCCTCTCGTAACGACATATAATTACCTTGTCATTCAATGTCCAACCAAGATATTTTAAATATGAATCTTGCAAGAAGAGTGAAGGGTAGTTGACAATCCATAAACCAAGAGCTCTGATGCATGTCATCCTTATTTCAGGCTCAATATCTCGATATCTATGCATAAATAACCTGATAAAAACAAAATCAGCAATGTACGAGCAATGCTCTCATGTATTTCAACATAAAATCATGAAGCTAGATGGTGGTCAAAACACTTCATGATAGTAGATTTTCTACATCTTGTTTCAATAACCTGACAAAAAGAAGCAAAATTATAAACTTACATACGAGTATGCCCCTAACTAATGAGCATTCCAAATTTAAATCCTAAACAGTAAACCTAATCTTCAAGGCAAAGTGTGTGCAAAAAAAAAAAAAAAAAACAGACAATGAACCCCTTCTATAGAAGAAAATGTCCAAAATAATCCTCCTGTCACCATCCACTCTCCCAACACTTGAATAAAAAAGAATGTTCTAATGTGTTTGTCATCGGCATGTCTTGTCAATAAAAAGTAACTTTGAGGCATATACTTATGAATTGTACCAACTAGAACTTGTATCAGCTTGCCCTGATAAAATCCTTACCCAGTAAATACTTTGCGCATCATTTCCTCCAAGGCATTTATCTTCTCATGAGTGGCCTGCAGTCTTCTATTAAGTGACTCCACACGGGGCCCATCATTTCCCTTTTTCTTCTCGGCATTCAATTGACGCTGAGTCGTCTCACGTTGTTGGATTAGCGTCTTCCCAACTGAAATGTATGTTGTCACAACTTGAAGCCCAACTAACGTGGCAACCTGGCGGTAAATCCTAGGAGGCGTGCTGAAAGATATGAAGGGTACCTTATGAATGAGAATGACAGAGATAGAGAGAGGGAGAGATTCTAATTCCAAAATAACATACGTAAAAGCTATATAATGAGATGCACACACCACCTAATGGTAAGATTAAATTTAGTTGCATATATTCCTAGTTTACAATTTTGATATCAGTGGGTTAATGAATTAGAATCCAGAGATTGCCATCATTTTTATTTTCAAATCCAAAAGAACACTATGGCTCTGTGCCTATTTATATATATCTTTCATTAAGCTAAGAAATGTTGCAGAAATAGATGTACCAAATTACCAATACAAATTTACATATCTTTGGAACATCTTAATTTATTTATTTTTATTTTGTTGCAAAACTGAAAATATCTGACATGGATTATTCTTTATATAATTTATTGCAGGATAAAAAATGCAAACCAAGACATCTTATTCAACTTGATAAGTTTTTGGAGAAATATTAAAGAAATCTAAAAATGATTCAGATAAGCAGGTTAACCTTTTCCCCTTGAGCTAATAATCAAATTAAAAATGGAAGGTAATCAATAAAAAATGTAGCATACAAAATTGACATGTTTCGGATTTGACAGATTGAGCTTTATTTCACTTGAGCTAACAAATCCAAACTCAAACATGTATAAGGGGAGTGCATACCATGACAATGCAATGACATAGTCCATGCATCTTTCGAAGAGTGCCTTGTCAAACAAAGGCCCTTCCTGACACTCTAGCACCAGAGCTTCCCAGAATGCCCCTAGATTCTCCTTGAAATTTTTTAGCTCTTTCTGTTTTGAGTTGTAATAATCTTCCGCCACACCCTGATTTAATAAGTAACACAAAACTAAAAACACTTTCCTAAATTTGAATATAATTGTAAAAATAGATACTACGGTCTTGTGACATCATCCCAAATTGTGTGTGTGTGTGTGTGTGTGTAGAGAGGAGGAGATTGGCTAATATCAAAACGTTTGTTCCTAGGCCGTGGACCAAACGCTTCAGTTTTTACATTTATCCAAACCATTCAACAGTCAATCTGTATTAAAATGTGCTTGGGGACAAAATTTTATATTTTTTGGAATTTTTTTACTATTTATTAACCCAGTTTTAAAATCGTTGTTTTCAATGATCCAGAAATTTTTCGCAGTTTATTAAATCAGCGATTTTAAAACTGACTTGATAAATAGTAAAATAATTCCAAAAACGTAAATTTGGTCTCCAAGCACATTTTAATATAGAGATCACATCTAACGGTTTGGATCGACTATTTGGACTTTGACAATCGGAAAACCAATAGGTTGCACCACGGCTCGGAACAAACATTTTGATTTAGTCAGCCTCTCTCTCTCTACACACACACACACACACAAAATAAGATTGTTATTTTTAAACAACACCCGAATTTTCCCTTGTGCGACTAAAAGTCAAAATCTTTGGATTTTATCACGGAACCATGTAAACAAAAGTTAAGCAGAGCAAGAAGGCGAACAAAAGGAACTCCATAAAAATCTAGCAACATGATATGCAATTGCTTGATTTTACTTTAAATTGAACAATGATGTGACTAATTCATGTTAAAGGGAGTAGAGTGCAATTTCCAATATTCAATGGAATATATCTTTGCCTTTATCTTAGTCTAACGGTTGACTGCTATTAGCAAATATACCCAAAAGACTGGGTGTTGGTGGCAACTTGCATACATGAGAAGCCATATGTTATTTGCAAATAAGAGCAATCATAGATAATATTTGCCAAAAGCAATCTCCAATTCATACAGTTCCTGAGAAAATTCGTTGAAAAAGTTTAGCACAAAAAAAGAAGATACGACCTATTAAGAAAAAGAGAACACATACATTTCTAGCAAGATCAACAAGAGCGACAACAACATCATCAACACTAGTATCATCAATTATTTCCGCATAGAGTCGGTACTTTGCACCACAGGCCTGACATCAATTTAAATGGTAAAACAGATTACTTTATATACAACTTGAAACTCTTCTAACTGCAATGGGAAAGGGGTAAAATCAGTATGCCAAGTGTTACCTCGAAAATCATCATGAGGAGATCAACAAAAGCAGATTTTGGATCTGTCTCATATTTTTCAACCCATCTTTTGACGGCACTATTAATTAGCTTCCCATTATATTTAATTACATCTGCATGAATGAATAAAGAGATTGGTTACAATCAAAATATTAAAGATCAACACTAATGTTACAATCAGCAAATATCGACACCTAATTTTGACCTGAAACAATGGCTTACTAATGAAATCTTAAATCTCCAGGTCAAAGAATGCAATTTCAGATTGTGCAGTATAAACCAGTCAGCTACAAGTGTATGCCTAACACATCAGAAACTTAAATTCATTTTTTTTGTCATAATATATGCCCTTTTCTTATTCAGATGCATATTTTATAAATCTAAGCTGTCTATAGACAGCCCCCTACCAACATGTATCCAACAACATAACAATATCTTATTTTCTTAGCCAAATTTAAATATCTGCACCAATACTAAATTACTTTCCCATAACAGAACATTTTGAACGAACTAGTTTTTTAGCATTAAAAAAAGTCCTCGATAAAACGCTCCGCTCTATCAGTTATAGAAAACAATGTTTTGATCTTTTTCCTAAATCCTAATCATATTAACTATCTCTCAAGGTATGATAAAGTAAAAATTCATCATTTATGGAAGGATCCAAAAGTAGAACCAAAATTAATAGCCAGTGCTAAAGTATTTTTATTTGCTCCAACACCTCTATCAAACTTTTGAATAATAATAGAAAAATAACCTATCAATGTCTGATCATCTCTCCAGCCTGCAGCACGAGATGCTGCAGCCCTGCGCTTTGCTTTTGCTTTAGGCAAGAAATCATCATCATCATTGAACAGATCATCTGGTGATCCAGTTGACTTGCTTGGCTCTGCTCCCTCTTCCTGCTCTAAAACCCTAGCTCTCTTCTGTAGCACCAAAAAAGAAATTTCAGTTGACAAAGTAAGCCAAAATTTAAAAATTAACCCCGACTAAATCTCAATTAAACCCGCTAACATTAAATTGTGCATGACCTTAAAAAAAGATTAAGTTGTGCACCATCCATTCAAGACATATCAGTTTTTCTTTCTTCATCCCTCGTTTTATGTAACGAGGACAAATATTTAGCCTCCTACTCACAAAATACGGCCACAAAAAGGAGCAAGTAAACTTCAGTTCATCCAACTTTTGCATGAAATATGTCCTCAACTTGTATAAACTAAGAATCGACTGCGCCTCAATTTTAGATAGCGTGAACTTGATTTGCCCTCATGGTCAACTAACCACTATACCAACCAAATAAACAAAGGCCACAAAAATTGGGAAGTCACTGGTCAAGCAGATAATGGTGTCAAATATCTGTGCCAATTTGGGAAATTAGGACTTAGGGAAGTATTTGACTTCGAATAAGCAAAGCAGGACTGGGGTCAGCCATCTATAGCGACATGACTTGAGGAAGCTTTAATTTTGTAAAGACTCGGAGCAGGACAGTAAAAATGAAACATTGAAGAAAAATTGTTGGTCAGAGGACTGCATTCCTGTAATTGGCCTGTCCCAAGTGAAAAACTTAATGTACAATTCAAGAGAGAGGAAGAGTAAGGGTAGCTCCGAATAGCTTCTTTGATTTTATAGGAAACAGAATCTGGTTCTTATCCTTCTATCTGCAGTAGATTTATTAGTTGCTACCACTGAGTAACTACAACAGATCAGGCTCTTCCAGTTGTACTACAGTTCCAGAAGACGAGTACAGTGATAATTGAAATTTCGCCTCTACCTAACACTGTCGTTTTCGTTTGGCTAAAACAAGTGGACCAATTAAGCTGAAAATGGGGAAACTTACTGCCAAATAAGAGGGAGGAGGAATAGAAGAGAGAGAAAACAAACCGGGCGACGAACGGAGGTTTCTGACGGAACCGCGGCCTGCTCCATTGCTAGCGAGAGACGGGGAGGGAGATCGGTAAAGTGAAACCCTAAAATTGGAGAAAAAATTGGAGGGAAAACATGGGAACAACAAAAAGAGATCAGCGAACCTTACGACATAAGATTCTCTCGGTTGGGAATTCGCAGTTCACTCCTCTTCTTTTTTCGGTTTTAGAATTCTACGAGTCGCTCCAGTCCCGTTGTCATAAACCGGTAGGTAACGGGCCGTAGCCCGTTATAGTATTACAAGCGTTAGATTCCTGAAGAAAAGGCCGATAAAAGCATCGACCCTGAGGGCATGTTCGGTGGGCCACTGGAAATGAGAATGGGTACGGAAATTGAACTGCGAGTTACTGTTCACGCGGGAAAAGAAAAATGAAGAACGGTAACTCACGGAAGAACGGTAACTCTCGGTGGGCCACTTGTTTTAATTGTTCCGCATTTTCCCGTGTGAACAGTAACTCGCGGAAAATAGGCCGAACAGGCCCTGAAAGAAACAATCCCAGCCCATCTCATCCCAAATTCCCAACTTCGAAGAATTGAACGCATGCATCAAACACGTGCTAGTCGAGCCTTGCTTAATTGCTTTTCCTAGCCAAAAGCTGGTAGTTTCTGTAACCTGAGCACAGAGCATCTCCGTGTATTCTAGTGATCCGACGAGTGGGATTTGTGTTGGGCGGATGCAATTGTCGTAAAAGGCGGAGAGCAGTGCTTTAAAATTCGCGCTCTTTGGAAGATTTTGCGTGCAGTGCAGACAAGTATTTGACCTACTCGAGGCAATCTACTAATCTAGAGATACACTTGGCATGTGGACCCGGACTCTTCCTCCCTCGGACAAATTGCGTATCAAAAGAAAAGAAAATGACAAATTGCCACCGAAATATTTCTTGTTTTTTGTGTCATGAACTCTGAGGTCTTTGTGATTCAGAATTAAACACTGTTTTGTTTTTCTTAAATCAGTATAGACATAATATATTTTTTCAATATACATCACAGTTCAAGACATCAAAGAATTCCTTTTCGGATAAAATATAGCAACATCTCACAGAGGTGGAGCCACCATGTGATAATGGTGTCAATTTGCCTTTATTTTTATCTGTATTTGTACATTATTTTCTATTAGTTTGGAATAAAATGTTACGGATTGATCATTTTTTGCAGCATGGATTTTTTTTATAATTGACCACGTAGTCAAAAAATCTAACTATGCTCCTGCATATGAAGAACGGTATTTATCGCTAAATCAAATGCTGATTTTCACTGTAAGTTTAATATTCGTACAATTTTTTTTTTAGTTATTTCGTTAGCACGGATGAATACGAGGGAATTATCTCCAGCTAGACAGATTTCTTTAATTTCATTCTCGACGTGATGATGTATATTAGATCAACTATTCCAAATTAATCTTGATCGTATATCTATTTCTGACTACTTGACACATTTTACAATATAAAATTACAAGTCGTTTGATTTTTGAAATAAAAAATCCATGCTTATTTTATTATTACAGTTTATTTTTAGAAAAAAATTTCTAGTTCACCCATCAAAATTTTCAAAATAACCAATTTTCCCATCAAAATATAGAAATATCTTATTTTCCCATTCAAAGTTGAAATCATTCTTTATTTCCCTATATCTTCATTAAATTTAAATTTTTTAACTAAATTTATATTATAATTTTATTTTAAAGTTAAATGTCTATTTTGCCCGTCTTCTCTTCTTCATCCCATCTCTTATAATATTGCTCTTAAGCTAGAAATGGTGATTTGAAAGAGAAAAAAGAAGATAACTTCAAATTTATAACTAAATAAACTAAAATAAACTTTTTTCTAAGCAAATTAATACAGTGCCAGAGCCTTAACGGATGTCTCCCTAACAAAGCCTCGAATCCGATTCTATCTGTTTCAAATCAATCTTGTTTCTTTTTATTTCTCTCTCACTTTGAGTTCAATGTCCCAAACTGAACATATTCTCATATTAGGTAATGCTTTACTGATCTCCAACATGATTGTTAATTTCTTTTCCAAAATACTACTTTTTTTAATTGAGTGTGCCTCGAATACTACTCTTTTACTTTGCTTGTATCGTTTTTTTTAATGCTTATAGATTTGACTGGTCGCTGTACTGAAATTTTTATTAATATAAAAAAAAATTCAAAATTCTACTTGCTCAAAAGTGACTTTTGAACCATAATCAAGAACTCAGATCCAAAATATTTTAATTTTTTTTAATGACACAGAGAAATATTTTATTTTTTCTTACAACTGTAAAAAATTCAGCCTGAAAAATATTGATCCGAGTTATTTGTTGCAATCTTTTTAATAAATCAAATTATATATTATTCTATCTATTTTCAAATAAATATATAAAATATTTCTAATATTTTAATACAAAAATAAATAAATTATAACATTTTCTGTTAAATTAAAAAAAACAGAAAATCTAAAACTGCAAAATAATCTTGCAGTTTTGGAATTCCAAAACCAAAACTGTGGATTTATTATGCGGTTCTGAGATGCCTAAAACCGTGGAATGATTATGCGATAATTCGACCTAGAACTGTGAAATAAATATGCGGTTTGGACAGTTTTCAAACATTTTCAGAAAGAATGAGGCATAGATTTTGAAATTTAATATTTTTTATATTAATAAAAATTTCGGGTCGTCGTATGTTTGGATCAAATCACCGGGTAGTCAGAAGTTAATTTATTTAGAAAAAATATGTCTTAGTTTACTTAGTTATAAATTCGAAGTTCTATTTCCTTTTTCTCTTTCAAACCACCATTTCTAGCTAAGAGCAACATTATAAAAGATGGGGTGAAGAGGGAGAAAGAAAAGAAGTAAAACTGACACTTAAATTTTAAAATAAAATAAGTATAGATTCAGATTAAATTTTCAAATTTAATATAGATACGAGAAAGTAAGAAATTATTTCAACCTTAAATGGAGAGATAAGATATTTCAATGTTTTCATGAGAAAAATTGACTATTTTGAAAGTTTTAATTGGTACACTGGAAATTTTTTCTTTTTTTATCATCATATGCGTTATAGAGGTCATTCTGATTCATGAGTCCGTATCCTCTCGGTATGTTTGGATGCATCAAGAATAGGCTATTCGGAATAGCTTATTTGGTGTTTGGTTGGTTAGAATAGCTAGAATGGTAAATCAATTTTATTTGTCTTATTATAATAGAATATTCTTAAAAATTTAGAAATTTGGCTATTCTAATAAGACAAACAATAGTTATTTTTAAATTGGCTATTCTAGATATTTTTGGTTGACAACCAAACATACTCTCGAAATAATAGAATATCTCTATTTTGATCCGGACCGCTCAATCAAAATTCGAGCATCATAAACGAATCCTTTTTACAACCTCAAAATTACATATATTTTTCCTCGCAGATATTATATTTATCTTTTCAAAAAACCCTTCATTTCCACTCTATTCATTCTCGCACAACAATTATTGGTACGTGTAGGGTGCGTTTGGATGGGTGAAGAATAGTTACTATTCCGAGTTACTATCCGATGTTTGGCTGTGTTTGGATTAGCGAATCGTCGCTATTCTTTGTTTGTTTTTTGTGGGATAGCTCACTATTCTACTATTCCTACAAAATGTTGAAATAGCTACTATTCTAAAATTGAGAATAGCTCTATCCTTACTGCTATTCTTGATTCATCCAAACGCACCCGTGGTGTATAAAGGTGCCTAGATGACAAATCCCAACTCATCTTAAAAGACCCGCCTGGCATGATTGGAATAAATATGTAATTTTAATAATTTTTTTAACAATGTTAGAGGTCAATCCACTCAATTATTTAACACCTCTTATATATTAGGACAAAGGACTTCTCCTATTCAGTTTTCAAACTAATGATTTTTTATATGTCTTTTGCCACTAGGTTAAAATAAGATTCTTATAATTTTGAGGTTTTATAGAAGTACCGATATAATTTCCTCTAACATCACGTTTTCAAATTTTAATTTTAAAAGTTTGACTAGTCAATTTTTTTTTAAAAAAAAAGTCAAAAAACCCATTCCATTAAGAAACTAAAATAATTACAAGGATAACAGTTGAGCTAGAGAATAGACCCAAGCTAGCTGAAAGCAAAAAGATAAAACATGAAAGCAACCCAGTAAGCAACATAACATTCAAATCAAGAATGAATCTAAGTTTCAAAAGCCAGTAAATTTAAAATGCTTGATGTAAATTACATACTAAAATTTTGTTGTAAAACAAAATTTACATGTTTTAGATTCTGTTTACTATAATTCTGAATTGGAAGAAGATATTATTCTAGACAATTATTTTTTAAAGTCAGTAGTTTCCCTCATATTCAAAATAGCAAATAAATTTAAAAAATTGCAATTAAAAAATTAATATATTGATCCCATGAAGTAATTTAAATGAGATGATTAATTCACTCAAAAAAAAAATATGAGATGATTAGAACATCAGCTATTGACGACGATAATTCACATCCTCTACATTAACTCAAAAGAGAATTTTTTGAGTCAATGCATATGGACCATCTGAACTGCTTTAAGATCCGTGCAAACTAGATCTGCACTAACATTAAAAGCACCTGTGTTAAAATTAAACGGTCGGATTGGCTCTGTTTAAAATCAGACGGCCGAGATGCATTAACTCAAAAGATTCTCTTCCGAGGTACTACAGAGGATACGTGTTCTGACGACAAGCAGTACACCCCTATTTTGACCGAAATTTTTATAAATAGGAAATTAATAAATAAAATATTATCATTGGGAGTCATTGGAAAGGTTTACGGGAGAATTTGAAAAGTAGGAAAACCGTGATATTCTGTAATGTTCAGAGGACGTTACAGAGTATCACGGCCATATTAACCAAAATCCAATTAACAACGAAAACTAGTTAACTCGGACCGTGATAGTTAACAATAGCCAGGGACGAGCCAAAAAAAAAAAACGAAGGCGGAGCTGGCCGTTTTGAGAAATTGTGGCTCCAATCCCCATTTGCGGTCATATAGACTCATACTTCCATCTTTTCTGAAACCATCTTGCTCCCAGTTATAATAGAATATTCTTTAAGGGCCTGTTCGGCTGCAGTCTGGGAACGGAAATGGACACAGGAATGGGTGAATAGTAAACAGCGGGTTACTGTTCACGTGAGAAAAAAAAATTTAGTTCCGCGTGAACAGTAACACGCGGGATTGCAGCCAAACAGGTCCTAAGAGTATGCTAAAACAAATTCAAATTAACTATGGTTATAGCTCCGCCTTTTCTTTTCTTTTTTTCTCTAGTCGTTGCTAAGTATCACGGTCTGATGTATTTTTTTTTACTCGCTCTTGACCGTTGCTAACTAGTCCGAGTTAATTAAATTTTAGTTAATCTGACTGTGATATTCTGTATTATAAAATATCACGACTTTTTAAATTCCCGTAAATCTTCCTTATTTATTAATTTTCTATTAATAAAATTTTCGGCTATTTTGAAGTCAAATGTTTATCCGTATATCCGTTTACTCATCACATTAAATGCTCCCAGTTTCACCTTTTCCGAAAAAGAGAATGCTCCCCGTTTGAAACAGTTCAAATACAGACGCACTGCACACACTTGCACAACTTCGGGTTCTTAAATAAGAGCAGTGTTCTCTCTCTCTACCTTTCCTGTTTCAAGCCCCAAATTTTGGAGAGAGAAACTCCTTCATTTTCAAAACCTCAGCAAGTAGCATGACCGGAGTGGTGGTGGTATCAAACAATGGTTGCATGGGAGGGGAGAGAGGAGAGAGGGAGCCGAGGAAAGAAACAGGCTTTAAAGGAAAGAAGCTAGAGACTCGAAATCATGCACCAAATCAAAATGAGAAAGGGGACGAACAACAAATCTCTCTCCTTGCGATACTGGTAGCGGCACTGAGGAAATCAGTCGTGGCCTGTCGCCTTGACAACCGGCAGGATGATGACGTGGCAGTGTTAACAGGGATGGAGATCAGCTGGCCCATGGACGTGCGCCACGTGGCACACGTGACCTTCGACCGGTTCAATGGTTTCTTGGGTTTACCTGTTGAGTTTGAAATGGAGGTGCCATCCCGGGCTCCCAGTGCCAGGTGAGTGATCTTTTAATATTTTTCTCCGCCTTCCTCTTTTTCATAGCAGTCAAAGGGTTTATTTCTTTGAAATTTAATTTAAGAGCAGTTGGATTGGGGACGGAGATGAAATTTTTAAAAAACTTCGGACTGTACAATTGAGTTGTTTTCCTATGTAATTATGATATTATTTCACTTTGTTACAGAAAACCGAACTGTTCTACATTTTTTTTCCCTTGTGGTTCGATTAATTTGAGAATTATTTTTGGTGAGGTCTGTCTGAAGAATTGGAGATGGGGAGCATTAATTACCATTTATTGTCTGAAGAAATTCACAACCATTCAAACTTTTTCTTATTGAAAGTTGAAACTAGCTATTTGACCGTTTCTTTTTGGTCCCACTGTAAAATTGTAAAATAATTAATCCAGGATGTAGCTTTTTTATTTTTTAATGGATCTTTTCCTTTATTAAAAAGGATTAAATAATTCCTAAGTTCCCTTTTGGAAAGCCAATTTGGACCATCCACCTTGCAACTTGATAAATTTTGTTTAAGCTGATGCACTGTTTTGCTGAGGAACAAAAATTGATCTTAAATTATATTTTTTCCCCAGTGCAAGTGTTTTTGGCGTGTCAGCAGAATCAATGCAATGTGCATACGATTCGAAAAGAAATTCCGTACCGACCATTCTATTGCTCATGCAAGACAAATTATATGTCCAAGGAGGTCTCAAGGTAGTAACAAAACTTTGTTCCGTTACATTTTTTGCACTGTTTTTGAATACTCACAAATCTGCGGAAAGACATCAAAGATAGCTTATTTAGAAGTTATGTAGTTTGATATGACTGGAGTTTGGCACCATACTGGTACCTTAAATTGTGCTACTAATATCTCCAGATGGCGCCTTTAAATTTCCATTAGGTATGTTCCGTGCCATTATTAAAGCTTCTTGTGTAACAATATAGTATTTTTTTATGGCACTGTTACTATAATAGGCGGAAGGTATATTCAGGATAAATCCAGAGAATAGTCAAGAAGAGCATGTGAGAGCACAGCTAAATAGGGGAACTGTACCCAATGATATCGATGTGCATTGCCTCGCTGGCTTGATAAAGGTGCAAATTTGTTTTGTTTTACAATTTGAAGTTGGAATTAAATATTATTTTCTAAAAAATATGGAAGAGCTGCTAAGTAAATTCACAAGTGATGACAATCCAATTAAAAACCAAATATAAAGGAGAAATAAAGAAAGGAAAAAAATGAAGATATTCTTACCTCCAAAATGATTGCTAGCACAAATTTTGGTGATTTGGGTGTTAAAGCTTTATGAACAATTGAAGTTTGTGCAATTTTATTATTGCTATTATACCTATGACCGGAGGCCAAATTATGTGCAAATCAGAAATAAAAAACACTCGCCTCTCCAAAAAACCAATAAAAAGGTCAAAACCGAAGAAAATTGAGATTAACAGAAAAAAGTTTCTAAAAAAATGTGGGACATAGAATGACCATAATATTCGCCACACATCGGGTTTCAGGCGTGGTTTAGAGAACTGCCAGAAGGCGTACTAGATGGCCTCTCACCTGAGCAGGTGTTGCAATGCAACACAGAAGAAGAATGCATGGAGTTAGTGAAACTCCTCCAGCCAACTCCACTGGCACTACTAAATTGGGCTGTTGAATTAATGGCTGATGTCGTTGAAGAAGAAGACGAGAACAAGATGAATGCTCGAAATATCGCCATGGTTTTCGCACCCAACATGACCCAGGTACTTTCATGATAAATGAAGAACTAAACAATAAGTTAACTAAGTCCTGCAAATTAATAAATAAATTTGAAATATTATGTGTATCTATTGGATAGTTGGTAGTGACTCCGTTTGAGCTGATTACGGTCATTGCACTGATGTTGGTTTTGTAGACAACAATGGTATATGATTTTGAACAATTATTTTATAAGAAAGAAAATAAGAATATTGTTATAATGAGGTACTTCCAACTGAAAGCATCAATATTAAGAAAGCATTTAAGTAGCTGTATGGTTAAAATGTAAATTTTGCAGCAACGTATTCTTACCATTGTTCTGATAGGACTGGGTTTGTCTTGTACCAACCAGCAGTAGACCAGTCATACTTATGTGGGATATTCCTTTTTGCTTAGGCCAAAGGACTAACATGTATTGTTCTTCTGCAAGATAACAAATCAGTTGACAGGTGGTAACCAGTTTATATGGGTTAAAACTTAAAAAGGAACTTATGCAGTTAGCTGCAGGTTTTCTTACCGTTGCTTTGATGGGACTGTTATCGTCTCATACTAAAACCTGGCATGGTCATTGAATCATGTTTTTCTTTTAGTGGACCTAAGAACTAGTTTGTTTTTTCTTTGGTACCAGATGTCGGATCCGTTAACAGCTTTAATGCATGCCGTACAAGTCATGAACTTTCTCAAAACTCTAATTCTCAAGACCTTAAGAGAGCGGGAGGAGGCTACACTCGGACCATATTGCCCATCTTCATCTTCGTCTCCTTCATCGAGCCATTCTGACAAGGCTTGCTACGACACCGAAAATGAAGAAATGGAGAAGACTGAAGAATTTACAAAAGCAGACTCTGACGAGGACCAAGACGCAAGTAGTCACCAGGAGGAAATAAGTAGTGACTGTGAAACAGAGAGAAGTGCATCCAATTATCACACTTATTATACAAGTTATATGAGCGAAGATGAATGTGATTCGTTAGATATTGAAATGGAGGCGTCCAGTTTGAGGAAACTGGAGTGGAAGCAAGATGAAAATGGTGAACTAAGGAGTTTAGTTGACAAAGAGATGGAGCTTGGGGAAAAACAAGAAGGATCTAGCTGTGCCACTGCCACCATTGTGGGACCAACTACTGTGCCACTGCCACCATTAACCGAGATTTAGTTACTTAGAAGCTGTATCTTTTCTTTCTTGTTTTTTACTCTCTGATGCCATGATGGTTTTGTAAAATTCGTGTGGGTACTAGTTATTTTGCTGTTCTATTTTGCCTCATCATATGAATAGGTGGCAATTGGATTAATTGGGCTATTGCATTGCTTAGAAGCGGCCTTAGAATTTGTTACTACTTACTAGTATGTACACTGTAGATTGTACAATTGTTTTGTTGTATCTGGATAGTTGTACTGCACACTAACGCTTTATATTTAATGCTGCTTTATGGTGTTGCCGCCTTCTTCCCTTGCGAGAATGCTTTTGTCAAAATTTCGATGGTACGCCACTGCTAGCTAGAACGAAATTTGTCACGGCATGGTCACGTCATGTGTGTCGAATACGTGATGTGATGTGACTCGTGTGTCACGTGACGTAATTGTATTTGAACTAAAATTATACGTCACGTCATGCAAACTAGTCACGTCATGTCACGGTTTAAAATATAGAGCATCAATCTTTTTTGATATGTATAGAGCATTTCGGTTTTTATTTTAGTGTATGTTCAGTGATATTGATACTCAATGTAGTACTGATTTTTATTTTCTTCAGTTTAGTCTAATAAATATTTGTAATTTGAAAATTTAAAGTAGTGTCAGATACCAAACTGTTTTTTCTCAAAAAATTCAAAAACTTCGTAGCATTATTTACTTAGTTTAGATTTTTTTTCTAAATTTTCAACAATTTAAATTAAAATATAAAAAAATTGATGTGACTAATATACGTCACGTCACGTGTGGTCAAGGCGTGATTACACGTGACGTGACCATCCGCTACTATTTGATCACATCACGTCATGTGAAAAAAAATATCGATCACGTCATGTCACCAAATCACGGCGTGTTTGTCACGTCACGTCACGTATTTCTTTCTCTACTGCTAGCTATCTAAATCACAGACATATTTCTTAAATTTGGTTAAAATTTTAAAACAAAATTAGACAGCGCTGCTAAAACTTTTAAATATTACCTATGGAAGAATGTTTATATATCAATATTTTTGTTTATAAAGTTAAAACAATCAATATTAACTGTTCAACATGATTTCTTATAAAAAAAATTATCATAGACAAAACTTTACCCATTTTTGGAATTATTTACTTATTTTTAGTCAGGCAGAAAATCATTACTTTCGAATGGTTTGTAATTTTTAGATCAAGTGACTTTTCATCTATTTAAAAAAATACAAAAAAATGGTTTTCCAATTGAGACAATGGAGGGAATTTCATTGGATACTGTTTTTTTATTTTCGCTACTTAATTTTTTTCTCTTGCTTTCATATTAGTGCTTTAGAAAAAAATTATATTATTTGAACTTGCTTTTTAGAAGTTTTTAATTTTTTTAATCATATTTTCTTATGTTATTCTTTGATGACAGTGCAATCCGAATTTTTCTTATTGCATAAACAAACTATTCAAATAAGTGTTTACATAGAAAAGCTATTTTCTCAATCGGATAGTGAAAATATAATTGTTGAATAATAAGTTAATTTTATTATAATATTCGAATTATGTATCTGAATTATATTCATATTATCCGTATCTGAAAAATAAAAACGGATATGAATATAATTTTACCACTATCCAATCTATTTGCACCGCTAGTGGAGACCCATTTCGACTGTATAGTGGTTGGTAGGAATTCAAATTCAAATTTGAACATGGCCGTTGTGGAGTTATTATTGCGATTCGAAATTGCATCCAAATAACTTTAGACGTCAGATGGACCCAAAGTTATTTTTCTCTGATTAAATATGTCTCACAGAATCCTTCCCGCTGCATTAAATAATGGCTCCTAGCTTTCTTGAGTTAATTGGAGCATTTAATTTAATCAAACATATAGCGCAGCTGATGGGCCACAGCATTTAACCCACTATAATGCACCAGTGTTATTATTGGAGAAAGAATGTTAAGCACCAACAAGCACATTACGGACAGTCTAGGGGTGTTCATCGGTTCGAACCGAACCGAACTAGACAAACCAAAGTTGTAATTCAGTTTTAAAAATAGAACTGAACCGGACTGATTTAGCATTGCAACCGAACCGAACCGAAGTTTTATTTCGGTTTGTTCGGTTCAAACCGAAATATATTAATATTTTTATTTAAAGTAATTGTTTTGTAATAAACCGAAGTATATTAAGAAATAAACCGGGGTATTAAAAAATAAACCGGATATTAAAAATAAATCAAAGTATTTAAAGCAATTAATTAAGAAATAGACCGAGGTATTAAGAAATAAACCGGGGCGGTCCGAATCAAATACATAATATATAAAAGTTCGGTCGGTTCGGTTATTTTGGTTTTGAAATTTTTTAAAAAGAACCGAACCGAAGCTATATTTCGGTTTTAAAATCAAACTGAACCGAACCATTAAACCGGAAAAACCGAACCGTTTGAACCGATCTAATTCGGTTCGGTCCAAAACCGATTAAACCGGACCCAATGAACACCCCTACGGACACTTTTAATGTTAGGGAAAAAACGAATTTGAAAAATATAGGAAATACTTTTTTAGGATCAATGTTTCTTGCTTTTTCTGGTAAAAAAAAATGAGGGAAAACAATATGAAGAAAAAAAATTCCTCATTTTTTCGTGATTTTCCGACAAATCATGTAACATTCAATCAAGTCATCAACGGTTAGCCAAATAATTACTTCAGAACCAAGCCGTTGCAACGGTTTTTAATAAACATTCAGTGGAAAAATAACAGTTGATCGAATGTTACAACTTTATTTAAACTATATTTTTTAAATATTTTTAGTTGTCTGTTGGAGGGTCAAGAAAAAAAAAACTTTTATGTAAATAGGGATGTATCAAATTGTTTGTAGTTATATTAAATGAGGAAAAAATCGCTAGAGCGCTTGTGAATTTGTTGATTTTCATAGGATTAATATTTAAGGCACTCAGCTATATATACTCGTTAAATGAAATTCTGACTTTTCATCCCAGGATTTAAAAACATGTACAAATTTATAATTATATCTATTTATCAATTTTTTTAAATTGAAAATGAAAGTAAACTAATTTCGTAATAGTTTCTGAATATATAATGAGTGATGTGCTTATCAAGAGAGCTTGATAAGCACAACTCCAAACATCTATTTGATTTGCTTCAAACATAAATCCAAATCGTTGAAATCTATCTATTCTGCGAGTGATGCATGTCCATGATTTTTTTTTAAAATTTTGAATTTATTTAGTACAAAGTTAAGCGGTAAAAAAAAATGAATCTTTTTATAAGTTATTTTATAATTTGTTTTATGTATTCATTTTTCATCATATTTTTGACCTCTTAATCTTATACGAAATGAATTCAAAACTCTAAAAAGTTTGCACAAATTGTGTTACACAGAGGAAAAAAAAATACCCTTCTGACCATAAAGAAGTTACACGAAAATAACTTTGAAATATAATAGAAAATTTTGAAGCGACAACTTTTTAAACATGATGATTATAGTATATGAATTTATTTAAACTTGGAAGCGTTTGCGCATTTTTATATACATACTAAAATAACATTTCAACCCCTCCCTGCCTCCCATCACATATATGAAATATAACATCAAATTATAATTAAAGCAGCCTAAAATACAAAATGGGTATATACAACATTTGTACGTTCATGTTCAGGTCATCGCGCAAGTTACAAAATAGGTATATAGAAAATGAGTCGCTGAATAACATCTTCGAGTCATCGCGCAAGTTATCGGTCGCTGCGATAATTGAGGATGCATTTTACAAGCATGTAACATGGTTTGTGCAGAGAAAGGACCAAAGCGAAAACATAATTCATGTAAGATCAACAGTTCTCGTGTCGTGTTCATAAAATATTTTTAAACAAATAAATAAATTCATTTCTTCAATTTTTAAATTGTTCACAGCTTATTAACAAACAATTTGAGCAGACAAATAGTCTGAAGACGCTTGGGAGGTACGAGTTTGAGGTTATCTTCATGCAAGAGAGAGTTCGTACTTTCTTGCCTGATGCTTCCGATCAGGCCACCGAGGTCAATTACAAACACACGGTGGTCATCAGGGAGAATAACACAGTTGAATGCACATGCCAGAAGCCTCAGTTAGATAAAATACCATGTTCTCATGTTCTATCCTTGTGTCGTCTCCGAGGCATCGACCTTGATAGATTTGTCCATTACTACTATCATATCCAGGCACTGATCAACACATAGAGTGGTGAATGGCATGTGTACGACAATCAGTCGGACTGGCCTGTACACGAGGGTCCGGTCCTTGTTCCAGAACATAGGCTAGTCTTTTTTTTTTTTAATCCTTCGCAGAGGCTGCGAAGTCGTGAGGAGGAATCGAACTCTCGACCTTTGGGTACAACAATCCTAGGACTTTTTTCTAGCCATCTGTGCTACCTCCCCTTTCTCCAAAATATAGGCTAGTCACTTTGGGTAGAAGAAGGCACGACAGGATTCCGATGTGGTTGGACTTGCTAAATAGGAGGAGAAGAGGACGCCAAGCCAACCGATACACACAAGAAAGACCTAACATAGCTGCTCGAGATGCATGAGGTAGTTAATTTATTTTATTATTAAAAAAATCAAAATATTTATTTTGATGGCCTATGGAATTAATAGTCATTTTTTGTGTTTGTCTATAAATTTGCAAGTTGAAAATGAAGCAATGGAATTTAATGTTTGTTGTAGGACTTAATTTTAATTTTGATGTTCTATTTGTCTTTGTACAGACATTGACTATTTTAGATTTAATTTAGATGTTTTTTAACTGTGCTAGTGAAAACATTTGCACTAATTTATATTTTTCCATGTGGTTGCTTCTTCTTCATATTTATTGTTATTTTTGATGGAAAATACTTAGTATTTTTATACTGATAAAACCAAATCAAATTCTTAAAAACAAACATAGTATAATGAAATAAATATAGAAAATATAAAAAAGAACAACTTATAAATAACAATACATGGTTTTAAAAAAAAACCTATGTCCGCTATTTCAAACGGTGAATATATATGGGTGTCCGTCAAATGAAATGACAGACATGCCCATTTGTACCCGCCATTTAATTTAACAGATGTGGTAGAAATTGAGTTTTTATAAAATAAATTGGATATTTGATTTATCTTTTTTTTTTTAAAAGTGATATAAATAAAAAAATTCGGCCAAACACGACCATCAGCACTATTTTTTCTTTAACAGTAATAGAAGATCTCGTGAATAATTAGGATGGTGATTCTCAAGAAGAACCCCTCGGGTATGGGCTTTAATGGGCTGACTTCTGTTTTGTGGATTAATTTCAGTTTGACCCGCATTAATATTTAGGAGGAGGGTTCAAATGCACCATGGTTTTGTGCTTCAATTATACTCTACGTCTTTATCTTCGTTTTTAAAATCCGAACAGTCGATCCGAACAGCTCAAAATAATTATTACAATAAAATATGCTTGGAGACCAAATTTTATATTTTTTAGAATTTGTTTACTATTTTTTGGGTAGGTACAAAATCTCAGTTTTCAGGAGATCCTAGACCATTAAAAAAAAAGCAATATTGTACCTACAAAAAAAATAGTAAACAAATTCTAAAAAATGTAAAATTTGGTCTCCAAGCATATTTTATTGTAATAATTATTTTGAGCGGTTCGGATTTTAAAAACGAAGATAAAGACGTGGAGCATAATTGGAGCACAAAACTATGGTGCATTTGAACCCTCCTCAATATTCAGATAATACTTTTAAAGTTTTCAGCCATCATTTTTATTTATATCCAACATTAAATAAAAATTGTCAAATATGTCTACGAAAGTTAAGTTTTAATAAATTTACACAAACTAGCTATTTATTAGCCGGTCCTTAATTTTTAATATGAACCGGCTAATAATTTGTCGGTCCTTAATTTTTTTTTTAAATAGTTACAATTTATTTATTTTATTAAAATATTAAAAATATTCTTTTTGTTTCTTTGAAATTAGATAGAGTACTGTATAATTTGATTTATTAGAAAGACTACAACAAATAATCCGGATCGATATTTTTCAGATTGGATTTTTTGCGACTGTAAACAAAATTAAAATATTTATTTGTGTTATTGGAAAAAAATAAAATGCTTTAAATCTTACTTATTGATCTCAGTTTAAAAGTCACTTTTAGATAAATATAGAAAATATTTGAATTCTTTTATTTTCAAAAAAGTAAAAACTATATCCGCATGTCAGAAGTTTTTAAAACTATGTTCTCTATTTTTTGTTTGGAAATTAAGATTTTTTTATTAAAATATTAGAAATTTTTGATATGTTTCTTTGAAATTGGATATAATAATATATAATTTAATTTATTAGAAAGACTGAAACAAATAATCCGAATCAATATTTTTCAGATTGGATTTTTCGCAGCTGTAAGAAAAATTTGAAATATTTCTTCGTGTGTTATTCAAAAAAATAAAAATGCTTTGAATCTGAGTTATTAATCTCGGATCAAAAGTCACTTGTAGGTTAATATAGAAAATAATTAAATTTTTTTATTTTTGAAAAAATAGAAAAAAATTCAATGGTTCTCAATTGTTGTCTAACTCACCGTCGGAATTTTTTTATTTTTTCAAAAATAAAAAAATTCAATTATTTTTTAGGTAAGTGACTTTTGATCCGGGATCAATAACTCAAATTTAAAGCATTTTTTTTTCAATAACACAAAGAAATATTTTAATTTTTCTTACAATCGGGAAAAGTCTAGTCTGAAAAATATTGATCCGGGTTATTTGTTTCAGTCTTTCTTATAAATTAAATTATATATTATTCTGTCCAATTTCAAAGAAACATATAAAAAATTCTAATATTTTAATAAAAAAAATAAAAAAAATCTCAATTTCCAAAAAAGAGAACATAGTTTTAAAAACTTCTGACACAGTTGCGGATATAGTTTTTATTTTTTTGAAAATAGAAGAATTCAAATATTTTCTATATTTACCTAAAACTTAGAAGTGACTTTTGAACTGAGATCAATAACTAAGGTTCAAAGTTTTTTTATTTTTTTCCAATAACACACATAAAAATATTTTAATTTTTCTTACAGCTGCGAAAAATCTGATATGAAAATATTGATCCAGATTATTTTTTGTAGTCTTTTTAATAAATCAAAATATATAATATTCTATCTAATTTCAAAGAAACAAAAATAATATTTCTAATATTTTAATAAGAACAATTACAACTTTTTCCAAAAAAAGAAGATAAGAACCGGCTAATCATTAACTGATTCCTATTAAAAATTAAGCACCAGCTAATATTTAGCCAGTTTGAGTAAGTTTAAAATTTTATAATTTTTATTCAGATATAAATAAAAATGACGGGAAAATCGGACCGACCCCACTCTTTATTTTTTAACCTTGACTAGTATATATCTTGGCGAGCGAAAATATCCAGCATAAAATATATTCGGCCTAAGGTAAACTTAATTTAGAATTGACGCGTGCTTCTAGATATTTGAATCGTCACAGAATCAATAAACAAATTAGTTGTATCCGACGAGGTCTAGTTTAATATATCCCTGCGAATACGATAATTTTCCTACAAAACCTGTTACTTTTTTCTTTGAAAATTTTCCTCTAATTAGAAGAAGAAGAAAAAAAATCATCCTCAAAATAGCGTTTTCTCAACTATTTGAAAATTGAAATGATAAACAAAACGCTCCGCATTCCTTTTCTTTTATTCGACAAAAGCAAAGTCACTTAGATTTCCTGTTGACATGCAAATTTGTTTTATAAAAATAACATAATAATTCTGATTAACTTTTGCTTATTTTTTATTTGGGACCGAATAATAATCCATTCAACTCAAATAAAAATCTTTGATCTAGAAGTCTTGTCATTGAAATGGTCAATTAGGACGTGCTCACGCGACCAAGAAAAGAAAAGATTGGTCTCTTCGCTTTCTAGATGAGAACAACTGACTTAATTTGGCATTCATTAAGCAAGGATTATTATTTTTAGAATTGATCTATTTCTTTGACTGGGACTCCGGGAGCAGGTCTCCGAGCACCAAGGCCTAGGCCCCACCTGTCAGTTTCTTATTCGTTATTTACAAGGCTGTTTCTACGCACCTTATTACAGCGGATCTAACTCGTTCGTTGCCGCCAAAAGTCTACTTTGTTGTTCGATAGACTCGAGTTACGCCAGGAGTATAAACCGTACAGAAAACACCAAATCGGCGCAAGCATATTTATAGCGTTGGTCCAAAGAGCATTCCGAGTTTCTAAAGCCGAACACCGGTCCCTTGTCGAACGGTTTACTTTACTCCAGGCGCAAGCTATTGCTCCTTGCCAGCAAGGGTTTTCCAAGTAGAAAACCTCCCCCGAGGACTCCTGTTTTTAATCTTTCAAAATTGCGACCGATTTGGTGTTTTTATTCAGGAGAGATCAAAAACTTCGTGATTGAGCTGGACCTTTGTTTTGGGATAATTTTGCAGATTCTAGCTGAATAAGATGCGCAATCTTCTCTCGGTATCATCTCTTTGTTCTATTTTCTATCGTGTTTTCATAATTTATGAGCTCAGGTTCTAGCTTCTGTTCACTTGATTGGATGGAGTGCATGATCAAATGTACTGGTGATAGTGCTAAAATTTGTTCTGTTCTGGAAGTACTGTTAAAAGAAGTTCTTTGTACCTGATCTAGGTGATAACGGCTATGTCGCATCATTTTATTGGAAATGATCGCAAGAACTGTCTCTTAATTTTATGTTTTCTTATTTTTTTTTTTCATTTGAATTTTAGGTAAATAGGCGGTACCTCTGTCCTCTTTCACCTTATTTTCTGTTTTAATGCATGATTGAGTAATCTTGTTGATTAGTTTTAGAAGGTGAAACTTGATTTTGGTTTATTACACAATTGAAATTTACTCAAGTCAGATTGGTGTAGGTAATTTTAGTTGCACACCACTGAAGGACTTGATTGGGTTGATTGGACATGCAAGCACACTAGTATTGTTTGATTTATGTGACCAATGAAACCTTCTTTTGCTTTGTTGTAATTTGGAAATTTGGATTTAATAGAATACATTCGTCTCACCGAGGGAAGACTCGCCATCACAGAGAGATGTCGAGCTTGGAATCAGAAACTCTGCTGAAGCCGGTCTTGATGGCTTTTTTGAAAAAGTAAATGTTTTTTTTTTTGCTCTTGTAAAGTTACATGTGATTTGGATACCTTATTGGTTGCAAAACTTCGTATGTTTTTCCTTTAATGGTTCATAATTTTATTTTCTAGCTGGATTTATAACATCTAATATTATTTCATGTCCTGCTTTTAGATTAGTGAGATCGAGAAGCTTATCGAAAACTTAACCAAGCTTTTGAAGAACCTTCAGGTTATCTCTCTCTCTCTCTCTCCCCCCTCCCTCCCTCCTCCTCCCTCCTCCTCCCTGTCCTCCCCCCTAATCGAAGTTAAAATCTTGAATATTGTGCTTTATATTTTTTCCTTTTCTTTTCAGAGTTCTAATGAGGAATCCAAAGTGATTACAAAGGCATCTGCCATGAAAGGTAACTATTATTCAACGTGTTTACTGGTACTGATGAGACACCCTAAGTTTCTCTATTGGATTTACACTGGATTTCCATTCTAATCTAACCAAGCAACAAAGTTAACCGTAAACTAAGCTGATGACAACCGGATCCAAGTCCAATAAGTAAATGCTTGTACAAAGATCAGAAACTTGAGTCCTTTGTCTGACAGATTCAATCTAAATTAAGAGCTTTATTGTAATATAACTTTGTTTGGGACTAAAGGCTTGGTGGTTGTTGTTGTTGTTGTAATCTAACTCTGTTGCACAAATTTCAGAAATTAAGCTGAAAATGGAGAAAGATGTTAACGAGGTCATTAAAATTGGGAGGCTCGCTAAGTCAAAACTGCAAGCACTAGACGAAGATGTATGTTTTACTGTGAACCTTACTATTAGCATGCCCCAATAGAAAATTTAGATTGGTTGTTGCTTGTGAGAATTTAGAAATTTGAGTGGTTGGTTGCAAAAGTTCATGTGGTCAAGTCTAATTAGTGTTATGTGAAACATGTTGCAGTACTATTTATATTTTAAATTTAGGCAGTAGTATTTTTTTTTTTTACCTTTTCCCTTCTGCCAGTATATATTAAGCTAACTTTTTTTTTTTCCTTCCAATTTTTGTTAGAATGAGGCAAATAGAAAAAAGCCGGGATGTGAAAGAGGATCAGGCGTTGACCGATCTCGTACTGCTACCACTGTGTATGTTCAATTCTCGAAAGTTAGATACTTATTTTGCAATTTTCCTTTCTGTTATTTATTACATCGTCCTTGATTCCTTTTTATTCAATTCTTGTAACTCAATTCTGGAGCTTGATACTATCCCATTCAAGTCTATGTACACAAATATGGATAAAAACTAAAACAAATTTTCTGGTGGAAATTGCCTGCTATACAGCTAGTTCTCATTAGATTGTGCAGTATGGTAAACAAATCTTTCAAAATCTGATAAATGTTCTAACTTATGTGTGTATCTCGCACTGTTATATTATTTCAGAGCATTGAAAAAGAAGCTAAAAGAGCGTATAGGAGATTTTCAGGTACACACATTTGCCCGTCATTTTTTTTAAAGAGCTTTGATATGCTGTGCCAGTTGGTTAAATGACTGGTGCAGAACAGGAGGTATAGGACAGTACTGAATAAATACCTGTTGGGTTAAAGTTTGATCTCACAATTGCATGGAGATTTCTTGGCTTCTTTTGTGTTTAGTGGATGTTTTATTTAGGTAAAGGTGCTTAATCCTGGGTTAAGCTTCAATACCTAGTAGCATACTGTACTGGTCATGGTTGCATCTTCACAAATTACCACATCAACAGGGAATGTTAAAGATATCACATAAATGACTGGTCTTTTTTGATCTGCTTTGTACAGATTTGTATATTTATTATACAACCAAGTCTCCTTTCCTCATTTTATCTTTCTTTCTGGCCTTTTATTCCTTTTTTAGACCCTGAGGGAAAAAATAAATCTAGAATATCGAGAAGTAGTAGAAAGACGAGTTTACACAGGTTAATTTTTTTTCCTTGTTTCTTTTAATGTTTATATACATTTTAGCAGAAGTTTCAGGCTTTAAAATAATCTTGCTTTTTTTGTTGATTTTGAACAAATTAATGATCAGTGACGGGTGAAAGAGCTGATGAAGAGGTGAGATAAAATTACTTTTTAAGTTGTTTTGTTCTTAGCAACTTATTTATGATTTTTCCACGTTGACTTAGTTTGCTAATTTTGTCTATTACAGACAATTGATCAACTAATTGAAACTGGAGATGGCGAGCAACTTTTTAAGAAAGCTATCCAGGAGCAAGGACGTGGCCAGGTCTCTCTCTATATGTACTTGGGTGTTTCCTTTGCAAATTGCATGCAACATATTCTTACCATAATCGTGGGAGAATTTTTTTTTTTTTTTTAAATTGGGAAAAGCTGTGTTTTTCTGGAATGTTCTTTCATTTTTACAACCTCTAAGGGGGTCACTGACAACCAACTTTTCTAAGACATCCAAAAGTAACGCTCAATCTGTCAGGTAGGCTCTAAAAGTATGTTCCATTAGGTGTTGGCAGCTTCGCCCTATCTGTGATTAGCCTTTTATTGTTTTGTCTAAGCTTATAATAAACTAAATTCAAGATAATAATATTTGTATGCTAGATCAAATGTTGTATAAACTGGAAACAACTTTGTTCAGTTAATATGAAAAATCTACGGGTAGTTTGGTCCATTTCTATTGAGTCCACATTATGTAAGGAATACTGATGCATGCAAGTTAATATGTAGGATATTTTGGAAGGTTGTCTAACCAATCTTCAGTGGCAGAGAGAAAACCATTCTCACTGCCACTGGGGTCAATAATAGCGGTTTCCAATTTGGTGAAAACAATTTACAAATTATAACTCATGCAATGCAATTTTGCAAATTTCATTGCGGTCATTTGGCCGTGATCCCTGCCCCTCTGTTACCACCTTACTAGCTTTGGTAGTTGAATGTGTTCCTGTAAATAACCCAAAATGTTGGGTGTCAATTGTGAAATTGATAAACATCAAGTGCTACTAGCCAAAAACAGTTAAAATAGGGCATCATCTTCAAAAGACCATAAAATTTTGGTGGATATCTCATTATGTGAAATATATTTTTGTGAAGATCTTGGATACTGTGGCGGAAATACATGAGAGACATGATGCTGTGAAGGGAATAGAGAAGAGACTTCTTGAGCTACAACAGGTGTTTTTCCTGTATTAGTTGCACTGAACTTCTTTTTCTTTTCTTGCCATAAAAGGACTTGTGTGTTTAAGTGTCTCTCTAGCAAATAATGGCATCTGTGTGTTTAAGTGTCTCTCTAGCAAATAATGGCATCTGAATAAAGTTTAAGCTCAAATGTACACTGGTGTATAGATTTTATATCGTATTTATGATGTTTGTTGATTGACCCGTAAATTTTAATAATGAGCTCTTACAAACTTATCAACTGTAAAGAGCTGCAGTGTTGATTGCTGGTTGTTGTTTCATCTTTCTTTTGTAGATATTCATGGATTTGTCAGTGTTGGTGGAGGCGCAAGGAGAATTGCTTGACAATATTGAGACCCAGGTAACTGCAAATTAGTTGAACAAACTCATTGCAAATGCATTGACCCTCCTAGTATAATTTTGTCATGCTCGTTTTGTATAGTTGTTATTTAATTGAAGTGATAAAACTTGACATTTTGTACTACAAGTTTGATATATAACATGATATCTGCTAACTGTATTCGCAAATGATTATGTTTGCTCCCAAGAGATTTATTCAAGGATGCGAAAGTGGTAACTAATCTCCATTTCTATTTTAGGTTACTAATGCGGCAGAGCATGTTCAATCTGGTACAGTTCAACTCCAGAAAGCCAGACGGAGCCAAAAGAATACACGTAAATGGTCATGTTTTGCTATAATTCTCCTGCTGATTATCATCCTAGTGGTACTTCTGACCGTCAAACCTTGGAATTAAAATTTCAACAGTTGGTGCGATTGTACACAAATGAGCAGCTCCTATATATAGAGATAATTTTTTTTTGTTGTTGTTACAGCGTATATAATTCTTATATTTAAATCAAAGTTCGGTTATTTATTATTTTTGTGATTATCTTTCTCAATTTTGTTTTTATGATGAGTGAAAAGATTGAAGAGCTTCTTAACTCTTCGATCTTGTGAGTCAACTATTTGATGCTGGTTGATATATCCAGCTGATAGCATATCTTTTTCTTTACAAAAACAGAAGACATATACGTGTTTTTTGGTTGTGCTTATAATTCGTGTGTGCATGTATCTATTTATTTACGTATTTTTTTATATGATGCTGCCAACTACGTTACAACGTACAACAGAGCATACAGTTCCTCGTATCCCAACTCAATCGGATGGCACCACAATCAACTACGTGCACATCACATAATATAGCAACAGATCTTCTGATCAAGAATGGGCTGGTACTGCCTTTTTTTAGAGAAAAAAATAATATAGCAAAAGACAATAGAATTGAGTGATTAAGAACACCCTCCAAACCCCCCTCAAAAATAGAGTTACAGAAACAAAACAACAAATGAAAATCATCTTCAACTCTTCCTTTCCAGATGAATAGTGCTCAACTTGGTACTCAAATTGTTGAATTTAAGCATGGCGAATTGGAGATGGATATCTACAACAAATAAAAGTCATTCTTAATAGCTGTTAAGACATCTCTCTACCTCAGAAGTGTTTAACAAAACTTGACATGACCTACTAGCCTGATTATCAATCTGCCCAAACAAGTTTCAGTCTCAATAGTCACATCTAGGGCTTGCATGGTATACACCACAATTATAAGCATACTGCCGGATTTAGGAACTTCTGTCCATATCAATGCACTGAGGTTTTCATTAAAAAAGAAAATAAAAAATAAGCGTACCACTAATACAAAGCAAGGGGGTACTGGGAGCTTTGATCATCCATCAGAATTAGTTCTCCTCAATTTGTGGGGTTGGCTTTCATCTCCACTTGCATCTAACTCTTTTGATTTAGCATCTCTATGTCGTTTTTTGCTTCTACAATAGTGTTGAAATTAATCTTAAACAACAATAATAAAAACAAATAGAAGGAAAAAATCAGCAATATGAAAAGAAAACAGTAAAAATGAATCACCGTGCAATCAGTTTACAGCATCAATTCAACTTTAGTGTGCGATTATTCAGGCAAAACCAAGGTTGTTACACTAGACATAATATGATAATAGTCTATATCACTATTTTCTATGTTCTACTTTTTAAACCCGGCATCTTTCTTTGTTGTAATGGTTTATTTGCTAGATCCTTCTTACCTAAAAGTATTTGAACACTCATTTATTGGAAAAAAATGAAACAGAAAAGATACACCAAACCTATCATGAGAAGCATCGTCTGACCGATGTTTGCATAGCCACCTTAGACAACCAGTATTAGGTTGAAGAAGTGAACCGGTCACGTGAATAAGCTCGTCATCAACACTAAATATTCAAAACACAGAAAAGAATATTATATGGGTAGGAGCAAAATAAATCAGCGCACACATATATCTACTAAATAACCACAGTATATAATCTCAAGTTAAGAAACAACTATAATATTAAGCACGACACCTGTCCTATTCGTACAAAAACCTACATTGTTGCTTAACAGCACAAATAAGCTTAATAGAACACACATGCCCCTCTCACACACGAAAGCCCTCCACCAAACAAATAAACAAAAGAAAAGAAAAGGCTAAGTATTGGTGTTACACTAGACTAATACATGCCATTGATATTTAAGTACCTTTTAACTGAGAACCTTATCATGCTCCCAACCTTTATTGCATGTTTCCTGTCCAAACTACTCACAAAAGCAAAAGCATCGACTCCACTTATCTGTGCCAAAAAAAAATAATAACAATAATTAAGTAAATGTAAAATACCACAAAAAAACTAGCATATTATTAAGGAGTTTGTCTTTCATTGGGTTAACATATATGTTTTTTTTTGTAAAGGTTGTAAAATTGGCTGATATGAGTTTTGTTTTGGTTCATTTCGGTAACATCCAAATCACATGATTACAAATAATTCACAAAAATACCAAATATAAGTTTATACCTTTTTAAACTTGAATTCGTCCCGAATATCTTCCATCAAGATAGCAGCAGATGCAAAACCAAGTACAACTGCATGAATTGAGTCTCTTCCTATTTTTACTACCTTTCCTTCTGAAAAATATGCCAAATGGGTTGATTCAAACTTAGATAGTTGATAGCTGCATTTAACAATCATTGTGTATAATATCCAATAAGCTCCCTTACACTCCATTATCCAATTATCAAATAAACTTGTGAAACATTTCATCTAACACTGTGGAGGGCTAATTTGAGCAATTTCAAAAAAATAAATAAGGAGGCGTATACAAGGCACCTCAATTTTCACATATGTACTGGTTTCAACAATTATTAAATTAAATCCCTTCCACTCAATTATCCAATTTTCAAAATAATCTTCTTAAACAAACCATTATCAGCTAATTTTGTGCAATTTCATGAAAGAGATAAGGAGACGTATGTAAGGCATCCCAGTTTTCACATGTGCTATTTTCAATGTTATGGGGAGTGCATTGTGTATACTAGTAAATACAGACATGCTTTTGATGATTTGCAAGGATACACATGGTTGCCCAGAAATCCTAAATCAGATATCAGTTATATCGTTTCAAAATAGAACTGTAACATGACCATCACAGAAAGGAATATTTTGTAATAAAACAATAATTGCACATACCTAAAATCATGTGTGGCTTAGGAGAAAAGAGCAATAACTCTGCTTTAACTTTAACGCCGAAAAAGGGTATCAATCCAGGCAGAATTTTTGCTTTTCTATCTTGAATGCTGAACTCATGAGATAATAACACGCCATCAAAAAGCTCATTATACCTAAGAGAAGAACTCCTTTATTACAATAAAAGATTGAAAATTTATTGTTCAAAAATAAGAATAAGGCTGAGATGTTCCAGACTAATTCCAGGGCATATAAACCTGAGTCCTTTTCATGCATATTTCCCGACTCAAGTTACGATTCTGCTTCAGAATAAGCAACAAAGGCCATGATTATATACAGTATTCTTATATTTTTGTCATAAAACTAGATATATTCCTATTGGAAATCGGCAATTCTATGGAGATAGCGACCTTCGACTGCGATAAAAAGCTGCTGGTACCCAAATCAACTCGCTGTTTGGAGCGAAATGAGACTGATTTCATTCTTAATTCTTGCTAATTTCTCAGAAAGACAAAAAAAAACATAGACACGCGATGGGGGGTAGGGAGAGTGAAGAGTTACGGACGTAAAGAGCAGGGAGCTAAGCTGGCGGCGCACGGCATATGACACGTCAGCGGAACGACATGGGTGAACAAACACCGTGAGATCCGCGTTCGCCTCTCTCAGACCTTCCATCTCTGTCGCCAGTCGCCACACTCGGACCCGCGAAAACCCTAAACCCTGGTCATGGTCTCATAGAAGAAAGAATTGAACACGTATCCTCTGCATTAACTTAAAAGGGCATTTTTGAGTTAATCCATCTCAACCGTTTGATTTTAAACGGAGTCAAACCAGCCGTCTGATTTTAATACAGGAGTCCTTAATATTAGTGCGGATCTAGTCTATACGAATCTTAAAGGATATCGGATGGTCCAGATTCATTAACTCAAAAGATTCTCTTTTGAGTTAATGCAGAGGATACGAACTCGAAAGAATTCCACGAATCCATTTTTTATTTTGGAGGAATTTCATGTATACACTCAAAAACTTAAAAACGAAAGTATTTGTCCTCCTAATTTCGTAATATCAGATTTATATTTCTGAATTTCAAAAACTCACAAATTTACTTTATTTTATTGTCTATTAAAAACTCACAAACTAAAGTATTTTTCCTCTTATTTTATTGTCCGTCAAAAATATCAGATTTTTCCTGTCTCATTTTAAATTTATAAGATACCAATTTTACCCTTTATTAAAAAATGAAAAATGTGTAGCATATTTAAGAAAGATGTCACTATTCTAATCGGTCACTTTTCGAAGGTAAGCCATTCATTTCTCTACTTCTAATACTTTCACAAGCGTACACCTAAATGTCATTGACTATGCGTCAAAAGTATAAAAATGACTCAATTGTTCTTGAAAATTGACCAATTAGGAGACATAATTTTTAAATATGCTATATTTTTAAGGGGTAAAATGAATACTTCTTTAATTTAAAATAAATTTTAATATAAAAGACAATAGAATAGTTTAATTTGTGAGTTTTTGAAATTTACAAAATATGACTTTGTGAAATTTTGAGGGGGGGTGGGCGTACATAATTTTGATATTTTTAAGGGGTATACAGAAGATTCTCCCTTTTGTTTTCGCTGAATCCAGTTATAAATTCAGATTTAAACGACTCCCGGCATAAAATGTTTTTTTTAAACCTTGTCAGAGGCTGACAAGTGAATTGATTAAATTAAATAAGTTTATACATCAAACATCCAGCATCTAAAACACAACACAAAAATCTCTACCCAATTACTAGACCTGTACCCGGGTCCTCCAGAGTACCGTTGGTATTCAGTACCAGTATCCTCTCCCATTACAAAAATGTGAAAATTATCCAAAAGGACCCCAGTACCCCTTCCCTTCACTCAAAATTTTGAAAAGTCTTAACCCAACCAGGGAAGTCACTTTAAATATTCAGTCCTTTTTATTTATATATTTTTAAATTTTGATTTTAAATGCTGAATTCAATTTTATATTCTTAAACACGCCCTGTTTTTCCTTAGCTTTCTCTGCATCAGATCAAAAATTACTCGATTTATTAGCTTTTCTATTAAAACTTATTTTAAATTTATAAAGTTCTCATTTTTTTATTAAAAAATAACAAATATATAGCATGTGTCAAAAACATTCAATCTTCTAATTAGCCTATTTGTGATGAAACCTAATTTATTTTTCTACTTGCGACACATACAAAAACGTATACAGTGGTGTAGCCAGAATTTGAGCTAGATGCAGACAAAAAACGTATACACATGCAAACCGCCTTCACAACTCTCTTCCCTTCTTGCTCGAGCCACCTACAAAATCACGTCACTGCCCATCAAATCGATTATAATTTTCAAATTACTAACTGAGTCAAGTTTACCAGAACAAACTAGGCTGGAGGTATTTCCTTAATGTACCACTTGTATTGTCTTAAAAATATAAGATATGAACTATCACCAGCCTGTATGTAAGAACTTGAAGTTTAGAATAGCACAAATTAAAACAAATATGAATGAACCATATCAGATGATCATAATAAAAATTAATAGAGAAATACACAAGAATAATGATAATTTCTATCATGTAATCGGATATAAATTAACCAAGATTATGTCAATCGGGTGATCAATAACAATAAGGACTTAATCAACATGTGGGGGTGACCGGTTTTAGTACATAACTTGAAACAAATTATTCAAAAAATTATCAAAGGTGGAGTCGAAACAATTTGAATAAAATAAAATAACTTGCAATAAACAAACAAGATTTTGTCAAATAATAGGAACAATTTGGGAAAATTCAAAAGAAGCCCCTGCCAAAATCACCTCAGTTTTGCCTCTCTCTCTTCGTGTGTAGTCCACGGTTCTTTTTTCACAAACCAAAAAGGAGATGAGTTTGAACTTAGAACTAGCGAGTTGGAACTTAAAATTTAGTCTGCGCCAAAGATAGGTAAAATTAAATTTCAGGAGTAGGCAAGACCCATTATAAAATTAGGTCTAAATTCATTTGTTTTTTTAGGGTGGCAACTGCCTTAGTTGTCTACCCCTGTTCTACATTGACTCCGCCATTGAACGTACGCCTAAATGCCACCCTGTATTCGTCAAAACATTTCTCTTACACATGTTATCTATTTTGTTTTGTTTTTGTAATAAAGAATAAAATTGAAACTTTAAAAATTACAACGAGTTATAATAAAAAAAATCAATTAGATAAAACTGCGAGTGTTTAAAATTTAGAAAATATATACGATATTATAAATTTTGGAGAAAACACGCTATTTTTTTTTTAAATATATATATTAAATTCCGAAAAATAACAATTTTTTTTTGTTTCGAAGTCCGTAGGCCTAAATAATATTGCATGCTCGGCAAGACCTTACATTACAAGCACAGATTCACACTCGGATTTTTAATCCGGGCCTTCCATTTTCATCGCACTTATTTTGCTTTGAGAGCACAAATCTCAACGCAAAATCAACGGCAGATCCAGGTCCAAGGACCCGACGAGATCAGCTACGTGCGCTACTCCGGATCACGATTCAGGAGGTGTAAAAACCCCAGCGAACTGGAGAAGGAAAAACCAAAACCTCTCGCTGTCTTCCGATTTACCTCTCAAAGAAGAGAGATTTATAACCATGCTTATCCAAAAAGCCTTCTCTGTCTCGCGCGCTCTCTCCACTTCCCGTTATCTCTATTCTCTCTCATCATCAATTCAAATGCATACTGCAAACCTGCCCAAATCGCCTCCTTTGGCTTTTTATTCGAACAACCATTGCAATTTTCTGAAATCAAAAACTTTGTGTAACTATTTACCTTCTGTTTCATTCCCCTATTGTACCTCTTCCATCTCTCTGGGTAAATCCAGTAGGAAAGGTGTGTTACCTATTGCTGCTTTGCTTGAGATTGGTGGTGTCAAAATTGCAAAAGATGGTACATTTTTTTCATTGGAATATATGAGATTTTGCCATTTCTTTGTTTTTAATTTTTTTTAAGTAGGCATGGTTGAGTTATTATGGGATAATTGATTATCTGAGCTGCTGTTGAAGACAATAAGAGTAGTTCTGATTAGTTCAACGGCACACTTCAAAAAATTTCTCAAGTAGGTCTCAGGTTCAAAACCCGGAAGGGGCAATCCATCATGGATATTAAATGGCTTGACCTCCAACCTTTACTAAAAAAAAAATTCCCAAGTAAAATGGCAATTTGTTCCTAAAAGCATATTACCAATTGTTAAAATCTCCATCTTGTAAATCTTCTTTTAGGCTACCTTTGGCTGTGTTGTTTGATAACAGTTCAACACAATATATCCTTTGTTTGATTTGCTTATTAAGGTTTAATAAGCAAAGAAAATTAGTTCAAAATCAATTTCGTGGCATATGGATGTTAAAATTAAATTACTTAAGAGACGATTGGTACTGAGTGGGTCTGATCTGTTCTTTTACTGGTACCTGGCAGCATAGTAGTTCATGATCTGGTTTGCATTATTCATATAATTTCTCAATGTGCCATTTTTCTTTTTTTGACTTCTGACGAATCAGATGTAGTAAAGGAGAGCGACCCCACAAACAATGTACCAGATTCAATTTTTGCAAAATTGGGTATGCAACTTCACAGGAGAGAGAACCATCCACTTGGCATTTTGAAGAAGACTATACATGACTATTTTGACACAAATTTTCCGGGGAAGTTTGAGAAGTTTGATGATCTTTGCCCAATTGTCACTGTTAAACAGGTATAACTCTGGCTTGTACTAGAAAGATCTTCCGTTTTCTTTTCTTTTCTACCTTGGTATACTGCGAATGCACCCCATATTATGTGGAAAACACCGAAAGCATAATGTAATATCGTATATTCCCTGAATCACATATAATCGAGGTCTTGTATCTGTGGCATCTTGTGTATTTGTTTTAGTATGAGCAAAGCTAGCCTTGTAAGTTGCAACTACTTTTCATTTTGCTCTTCCATTGGTTTAATACCTTTTCTATTGGTTTAAAGAAAACATACATATTTTTGTTATGAAATATGATTGTTGCCACTGACTCAAGTAGCATGAAATGCTCGCCAAGGTTGTATGCACAGTATACTCTTTACCTTTGATGTTATGCACATTATAATACGCTGTTATGATGTTCCTGTTTTACTTGGGATAAACTTATTGGCATGTGCATGTATATTACTTTTCTGGCAGACCTATATACCTTTTCTGAAAGTAACACCCAATATTTTGTTGCATTTGCAAATAGAACCCAAAATTTCTTTTTATCAACACCAAAATGTTCTCTTGCTAAAGTACCAAAATGTCCACGTGATATTTGCACATGACACCAATTATATTATAAATATTATGGAGAAGATTATTTTTGTTTTACCATGTTGACAATCTTTTCGTCATATGAATTATTTTTTTTCTAACCTTAAATTTAAGATTGTATTAAAATCAAGCAAAGTGGAATTTGTGAAGTTATGTTAAATGTTTAATTGGAAAAGTCACAATTTTTTGTGTTATATGTGACTACAACAAAATTGGGGTGATTATTTGCAAAAGATATTTATGTATAATCATTGTATCTTCTTTTATGCGACCTGAGTGCCTAATTTAAGCAGGTCCATGTGTAATGTATTTCAGAACTTCGACGATGTGTTGGTCCCACCAGATCATGTCAGCAGGAGTTACAATGACACGTACTATGTAAACTCAGATACTGTGCTGAGATGCCACACAAGTGCACATCAAGCTGAGCTGTTTCGAAATGGACACACTCATTTCCTTGTAACTGGAGATGTTTATCGGAGAGACTCCATTGACTCTACTCACTATCCTGTGTTTCATCAGGTAGTTATCACTGAAAACCATTTAAATTTATAATATTTGATCACAAAGTACTTGAAAATTGGAGACAATCTGGTAAATTGCTAGTGCAAAGCTGCAAATCGAAAAACCCAAGTTCAAATTTTAAAATTTGAAATCGGAAGAAAACTCAAATCACAAGGGAATCCCCATAAGTGATTTATAATTTGATTTGATGCTTGAAAGATTGAAAAGTTTCTATTTTCGAAAATTATTTACAAATTTATGACTATTGGAGAATTGAAAACATTGGCTGTAGCTTTGTGTCGACTCAGGTTTATTTTTTTTTCAACACAAATGCTGTTTGGAATTTAGAAACCGGAGTACATGTTATCAACGATGCCCGTTGGAAAGTGCAGATCTTTCCAACTGGCTTGGCATAATAATTCAATTGTAATTCTTTATTTAGATGGAAGGTGTACGAGTGTTTTCTCCAGAAGAATGGTCAGGGTCTGGTATGGACGGCACGGCGTATGCAGCCGCTGAATTGAAAAAATCACTTGAGGGCTTAGCCAAGCACTTGTTTGGTAAGATCTGTATCTTTTTTTTGGGTTAATGAAACCACAAGATTTGACCTGTAGATGTCTGGTCCAGGCTTTCTTAGATTCGAATTCTATTTATGTCTTTGCCCTGAACCAAATTATCAAAGTTCCAGTTTCAGTCCCCTAATGCTCTAATTTCTAGCATTTGTGGTCTGACATCATTCTTCATTCAAAATGAATGGCTGTATTGTTCACATCTGATTTATAAATGACCAAGCTTGCCAGTTCCATGTCATCAGTTGCTACAATGTTAGCCCATTTTTCTTTACTTAAAATGACGAAAGGGCTGAAATGCAAAAACTTAATTTTTAAGGATCAAAATTCAGAACTTTAGGGGGGCCAAAAAGGGAGTGTGGTGATGCTTAGGACCATCTATATAATTTATTTGTTTTCCCCGTAGTGGTTGTACTATGTTGACTGGCATGCTGCAAAAACTATCAAGCCTACATGTTTCTTTTGTGATTTCCTGGCTTGTATGGTAATTTTGACATAAGGACAGTATAGTTCAATAAGCCTTTTAAATATATCACACTCGCACCTTGCAGAAATGTACAACATTGAAGAGTACATCTACTGATTCTAACTCACCTGACTTGGATTAGCATGAAAATATGCAAAAGCTGGTGACATCTGTTTACTCTATGCTTTTAGGGGATGTGGAGATGCGATGGGTTGACACTTACTTTCCCTTTACAAATCCATCCTATGAGCTTGAAATTTTTTTCCAGGTTTGTAACTTCTTTAACAAGGCTAAAAATTATATTAATTTTTCATATTATGGAAATCAAATGATTCTTTTCTTTAAAACTTAATACTTAATTTGAACATGAAGTAGACTCGGATGAAATTATTTTAACTGTTCATATTTTTAAGCATGTTTATTGAGTGTGCCACACTGCGCATGTAGAAAAAAGTATCTGGTCAGTTATTCTTGTCCTTTTTTTTTCTTTTTTCCTTTTTTTTCTTGGCTTCTTTCTCCTTAGTTGAGGGTTTATCTTACTAGCAGTATGCGTTCCCAAAGTACTCATACTGCAGCATTCAGGTATGGTACCAGTAAATACCATCTATTAGTCATTGTGGCACAAAATTGTTCTGAAATGACTGTATCTTGCTGAAGTAATTGCACAGTCATTAATTGTATTGCAATATATTATGTTCTTCTTTTTACACACTTATTGTTGATGGCTGTGCAACTAATTCTTTCTTAGTATACAGGGTAAATGGTTGGAAGTTCTGGGCTGTGGAGTTACAGAACAAGCGATCTTACGTGCAAGTGGTAGAACTGATATTGTAGCATGGGCTTTTGGCCTGGGATTAGAGAGGCTTGCCATGGTTTTGTTTGACATTCCTGACATCCGTCTTTTCTGGTCGACAGATGAGCGTTTTACCTCACAGGTACAATTTCCAAGTTGAAATTCTTACTGTTCTGATACATCAGTATTATTAGAGAACAGAATCTTAGGTTTCTTTTGCGAATTATACACACATACTTTTGCATGCAAACAACACTTTCTGTATTGTACTTGTACTAGCAGCCATAAATTGAGTTGAGGTGATGGTAAAGGTATCTTTGCCTTAATCCTTTTGAGGAATGTGCCCAGAGTCCAATTTGAATGTGTATTGCAAATTTTCAATGTTAATTTAAAGTTTGGTTGAACAGTTATGTGGTGATGGATCTAATTGAATTGCAACACTTTCAATGTGCCCAGAGTCCAATTTGAATATGTATTTCAAATTTTCAATGTTAATTTAAAGTTTGGTTGAACAGTTATGTGGTGATGGATCTAATTGAATTGCAACATCAGTGGCAAATGGAAATTTAGTCATTTGCTATATTACATAAAATTGGGTTTGATTGAAATTTGGTGTAATTGACGATTTAGTCACAAGGAACTTTTGTAAATGATCCCAAAAAAAAAAGGTGTATTAGTTGCGAACATGAGACATATGGGATGTTACTTGTCCTATGGTAAAATATACTCAAGCTCAGTTGCATGCAAGACAATCTTGGATGCTGGTTGATGTGGGGAGCAGTTATTATTGTTCCTGTTGAACCTAGTTATGTAAACAGAGGGTTTACTAAACCATGGTACATCCTATACCAGCTTGTTCTCAATTTGTTTAACTTTGGCATTTGATACCTTCAAGTTATAATGCATACTTGCTGCATTCAATTATAGTAAAGCTTGTGCTGGAAAATTGTTTTGGTGCCGGTTTAGTATTTAAAGGTTTAAATAATTTTGAGGTGCTAGAAGTAGCAATGAGGAATAATATATATTTTTTTTCTTTCCTTTCTTGTTCTTTTTTCTCCTTTTCTGCTCCTTTTATTCTCTGTAGTTCTCTGAGGGAAAACTTGGAGTCAAATTCAAGTCATTTTCAAAGGTACAACTTCACAAAAAATTTCGTTCTAATTCCCTACCCCTAGACGTCTGGTTTTGATCAATTCTGTAATAATCATTAAACCTAATTGTTTGTGTAGTTTCCTCCTTGCTACAAGGATATGAGTTTCTGGATTAATGATGGATTCACTGAGAATAATTTATGTGAAATTGTAAGAGGGATAGCTGGAGACCTTGTAGAAGAGGTATCACTTTTATCATCTCGATAACTTGTTTATTTTTAGCTTCTAAATGCTCTTATTTATTTATTTTTTTTAAAAAGGTTTCTCAGTTATTATTTTTTGGTCATCATCTTCTGCCTATATTCTGTATCCAGAATACAATTCTTAAAAGAATAGTGGAAAGAAGAGCAACGATCAAATTGTTTATTATCGTTCCTCATTACCATTTTCTACTGTGGAATGCTCAATCTGCCTTTCTGCTTCCAAATAGGTGACATTGATAGATAATTTCACAAATAAGAAAGGTATGACCAGTCACTGTTACCGCATCACATACCGATCGATGGAACGCTCGCTCACTGATGATGAAATAAACGAGCTGCAGGTTTGAAGACTTTCTCTTTTTACCGTGTTTAGTTACATTCAGGTTTTTTTTATCTGCATTACTATGTTTTGCTGCAAATCCCTTAAAGAGTTGGGTCAGGATTATCGAGCCAACCAAGTTCCTAAATAGTGATGCTAAGGTATTTTATTGTATTTTGGGTACCGCATGCTAAATTGCTATAGAATCGGGCACAATAAAGCAGATTTAGTACCAATTTAGTGGTAACTTGGTGTTATTTTATCGTCCTTTAATTTGATACGAGTACATCATTTGATCTATGCCAGTACTTGGTTTAATTTTAACCAAGCCAGTGCCTGTTTTTATTTTAAAATGTAGTGTTTTATCTTTTAACACTTACTATATGAAGTAGACTGTATGGTATATCTTTTTTTAGCATACTAGAGCCTATTTGAAAATGATAAGATTCATTTCATGTTAATTGTATAACTTATAAACGCATTATTTAACAATTTGGGTGTATTAAGATGCTGAAAAGTTAGTATTGGAAGGTGTGCCAATATCACCTGCTTTATCATTCATGTTAGAGGCGAAATATTGAATTGCCTCCTGCTTGATAAGGATCAGTTGATGCTATTTAGCACCTTGAATCCAAGTCCAACCGGTCTATTTGCCAATGATTACCATACTTAGGTGCCGGAACTCATGTATTATAAACAAAGAATTGGTTCTACTCAAAAAACATTGTGAAGCACTATATTCTGGTATGTTGTATTTACTTTTTGTTTTTGTATTTCTCAGGTAAAAGTAAGGGAAGATGTACAAAATAAATTGAAAGTTGTTTTAAGATAGAGGCCACCTCAGCTGGCATTATTACAAAATACAAGTTTACCGGCAATCATTTTTGTAGCATATTCAAGTGCTGCAATTTTTCATGTCACGTGCTCGTTGTTTCATTTTGTTCTATTAAACATATACATTTCATATTTTAATAAATTGCAGTTGTATAATTTTTTTGCTGTCGTGTAATGCTAATGAAGGAAATTGTCTTTTCTATTATGAATGGTTTAGTCAATGGGAATTTTGCCAAACAAATCACCAAATTTAGCAACTTTGTACTCCATTCTCCACTTGTTTCCTGGTATTTGTTGTAGAACGACGTGGCCATATAAAACCTAGAACTCTGATAATGAGGAAGGGGGAAAAGGCCATTATGGAATAAGTTCTCAATGGAGGCCATTTGGGATAAATTTGGTGTTGGGTTGTTGCAAGATTGTTCACTGTGCTGCTTGGTCCACGTAAAAAGATTACACCTTCAATTAGAAAGATTTTGTTTTTGACAAAAATGAGAAAAATTAGAAAGATGTTACAAGTTTGGTAAAAACTAGACGAGTAGAAATTACTGTCAGTGCTTGTTGAATGCGCATACAAACAACTAGAAGATAAAATTGCGAATAAGCTTTTGGTCCAGTGAACAAATTCAAAGTTCGAACATAATTTTTTTAATAGATATAAATTTTGACCTGCAAGTTTTTCATTTAAAAAGAAAAGTACAAACTTGAACCTCAAGCACTCATTTTTAATATCTATTGAAGACGCATCTCAAGTGTTATTATATATGTAATGATTGCAAGGCTTGACATAGAGTGAATCTATTGTACTATACATATCACGATTTGGTCTATTACGGATTAATTTTTTGTTTTTAAAATACTAACGGTTCAAAATAATTTTCATATAAATATGTTCTTGCATATCAAATTTTATATTTTTTAGAATTTTTTTACTATTTTTAAGATAGGTAGAAAATCATTATTTTTGGACGGTCCAAAATTTTCAGATAAAGTGATTTTCTACCTATTTTAAAAAATAGTAATTTAAAAAAAATATATATATATACAATTCGGTCTGCAAGTAGATATTCATATGGAAATCATGTTGAATGGTTTAGATCGACTATTAAGATTTTGAAAACGGAACCGTATTACGGATCAACCCGTGATATGCATAGTACCATAGATTCACTCCTTGACATATTTCTTTTATGAGAAACCATAGTGCAAATATCACTAAATTAAACGAAAAGACAAATCACGCATCTCAAGCTTTATATTCATAATAAATGCAGCTTTCTTTTCTCATAAATTATTCAGTATGTTGTTCAGACGTGTATTCCCCTGTAATCGAAGGTTTAAAAAAAAATGAATATAATGTCTTTGATACTCACTCCTGAAAAATGTAGGAAGGGTTAAAAATATCCTTCATGAATCCTCCTGTTTGCCAACCTAAGAATAGTGAAAAGTAGGTAGGGCCATCTTCCCTTTGCTCCTTATTTATTTTTGTACTTTTTGACAAGAATATCTTCTTTATTTCACCCACTTTTGTTTGTGTTCTTAGTTTCGGCGATGATGCGTTAGGCAGAATCAGAGGGCATTTATTCCAGCCAGTTTTCTTAGTTGTTCATACACAAGAAATGTGATTGTTGTCTGAGGACCTAATCTTGCGAAAGTCACAAAACCTCTGCAGAAAATAGTGGAATATATGATTAGAGAATTATTGCTATTATATTCTTATTAAGTGCCAAAAAATATGAAAGATGAAAAATTATCAAAACAAGTGGACCACAATGAATTACTTATTTAAGTAAGAGGCATTTCTCACCCTTTGTAAAGTGCTCCCATACCCTCAGATGCAACAACCTGAGAAGATGGAAATGATTGAAGGTGTTAATTGTGATTAGATAAGATAAAAGTGAATATTTGTAACATGTTTAGACCTAGAGGTGTTAAAGGGGCAAGTTATCCATAAAAAAAGAACCGACAATTGCCAGAGATGATTACAGATGTGTCCCTTAATTAGCACAACTACAGTACATACTACACACAGAAATATGTCTTACAGGTGGAACAATTAATTATAACGAGTTATGCATGCAATATCATGTCCAACATTGTATTGGAGATACAATTATAGCACGTTTACCTGGTAGGCACAATGAAATCCATTTCGGTACATCCTGGCACCTCGAGATTTGCGCTGGAGCATTAGACGGGTCTTGATCATGTCAATTGGGGCTGTCATAAGTGTCCCAACTGTGCCAGCAATGCAACTTGATCTATTAAACAACAAATAACCACATAACTAACTGTTGAAAATTAGCTAAGAAAAAGAAAGATAAGGTGCAGCACATACATGAAATGTAGGCTAAAACCTTCGTTAAGTGGGGTCCACCTGAGCAAGGCCTGAGTTAAGAGGATGACTGCACGTTAATAAAAGAGGGGTAACTTCACTTTTAACCCCAGCAAAATTTTTAAGTTATCACGCATAACATCAAATAACAAAGGAAATATCAAGTGTACAATATCAGAAATACCCTTCCCTTAGAAAATCCAATATAATTTTGAAGCTGCCCGAAAGATCATGTTTCTCTAACATGAAAAGAAGATGCAGTTGGTTTTTTTTTTGAATAAGTTAGGAGAGGTTTTTATATGATAAGAATGGCATCCTCAATTTGTTGCGGGATACATAATATCTGAGGTTTTTGTGGTGGTATAAATGGAACTTTCGTTCAAACAAAATAGGAGCCTTGGAGGAAATCTAAACCTAAAGAGGAGCAAACCGAAACATGTCATTCCATGGAATCCTAATCCTAATGTACCAGAAGAATAGCAGGAATAGAACTATGATCACACTGGGATGGATGCCAAGATAGCACAGATAAAAATATATGGGTACGCTGCCATAACTGTCGCGGACATAATTGGTACAGTAACAATTTCTCCATGATACCACCCTCAAAATTTATCAATGGCAACGGTATGGATAGGGCAAACCCATAGTGGCACTGTTAGTTGATTGGTGGGAGACTTTGTGAGTTTATATTGTTCATTAATTGTTGCACCGTTTAATATTTAGGACTAATGTGTAACCTAGGCTCTATGTAAATAGTGTGTTCAAACTTTTGCTTTATTAATACAATTGTCAATGGCCAACTGGCCTCTTGACCTTAAAAAAAAAACAATTTCTCCAGAAAAGAAAATATTGTGATTGAGAAATTCGAAAACCTGCTTGGATTCGTCATATGTGGCCACTTGAGAGGCTGTTAGGCAGCCAGCTCTGACCATTGCAGGTCCCACACCTTTCCAGAGAGCAATCATCCCTTCCTCTGCAAATATTTTACGCAGTTCTTTTACAGGACCAGTTTTTGGGTTCATTTGCAACCTAACCTACAACGATTGCATTAAAGGATGGTTATTCAACTTTGGTGTGGTTACTGGTCATGTTCTAGTCATTAGGGGTGTCCAAATGAGTCAGTTTGTTTGGTTTTAAACTAACCGAATTTATTTCGGATAAAACAGCTTGTTGTTCGGTTTATTTGGTTCGGTTCAGTTAATAACTATGACAGTTCAATTTCCGATTAACGGTCCGGTTTTGATAATTAAAAGATCAAATAAATTGAAATATTAGTAAATATTATGGTAGTGCTGTAGTATCACGCATATTAATACAAAAATTATTTTTTAAGTTTTAATACTGGTACTATTAGTTGTAACTTAAATTTTTCATACTAATTTCGTTTAACCGAACTAGCTGAATTATAGTTCGGTTTATTTGGTTCAGTTTGTACTTCACTGATTAAATTATTCGATTGGTTCGGTTTACATCTAAGCAAACTAAATAGAAGTTTGGTTGGACAGATTTAATTGAGTTTAAACTGAACCGATCAACTGGGCACCCTACCGATCATCCATGGTCTCATAGTATCTCATACTATTTTCTGCTTTTTTTTGGGTAATTTGCATACAAGTCATCTAAAAGTTTCAACTTTTACCCATATAATTATCATACCTTCAAAACTTCAGTTGGGTTCGTAAGAGCAGTGGCAAGTGAACCAGAAACTGCACCAGATGCGAACTTAAATGCAAAATTTGATGAACCAAATACATACTCGCATGCATGTTTGCATGGCTCGTACAGCCCCAATCTAAGGCCTCCATATAGAAGCGATCTAGTTAAAGCTGGTGTGATTCCAAGGTAAAGTGAGCGAGGCCCCTCTACTTTTATCATTTGTGTAAATATTTGCCCCTGCATGCAGTAAAAGAGATGTTTTACATAAAAGCCTCACATATCAGGAACTTTGCACCCTGGTCACCTTGTTTAATTCCGATTGTCAGGCATTTACACATGCTATGTCTACGGAATGAAATGAAATCTGAAACAATCATTGAAATATTATATATGGTATACTGAAGTAGACAAGGTACATCCTTATCCAGTAAGGTTGGTAATTTTTTTTTTATTTCCTCTTGCTATAATATTACCATTCCAAGTGAGTATATGAGATATCATTTATTTTGTTAGGTTACAAAATACTGCTGATGCAGAGTATGCTCTAACAATTATCTGCATATAAAAAAATTAGAAAAATGGTGTCTATGTACAATGTCTTTGGGAAGCATTAAGAGAAAAAGCGCATTAAATAGACAAGAAACATAAACATAGAAAAAGCCCCTCGGTGGAAAACTACTTCTTGATTTGCACGGGAACAATACAGAAACTTTATGAATTTTTCCAATTTCAAATAGCACTATAAGCAAGATCGAGCATTCCAAAATGAAAAGAAGTAATATGAAAGTTATTACTACCATTCCAACTAACTGACCCCTCTGACCAGCAAGCTGCATTTGAAGTCGTACTTTGAGCACATCTGCCATACCAAAAAATCATGTTGCATCAATTGTTACTGGTACCATCAGGAATAAAAATACTAAAACCATACAATAAGATTGCTGAGCTACTGGACATTTCTCTATATATTATGACACAGATATTATAGCACTGTTGACTATTCTGGTCTTGACACGGCACATTCCTGGTATCAACATGGTGTGACATGTATTAATAACTATTTTCCACTTCATTATTTTTTTTGATAAAAGTGGTGATACCACCAGTTTCATTACGAAACTACCATGTCCATACAAAAGCAGAGAACCATAGTCTCTGATACATCAATCCTAAACAAAAGTCTAACTAACAGTAAAGCCAACAGTACCTAGTTCAAGTAAAATGCATAAGAGTTTTGCAAGTGTATTTTGGGTAGGACTGACCGGTTGTTGGAGAATCAAACATTCAGTTCTGGATGGAAGAGAGATCATTTTCTACCATTTTGGGCTTAAAAGCAAGCTTAGCTAACTTTGCAGGAGAACATCAGAAAAATTTCACATTTCCAGGGACGGAATAGCAAAATCATAAAAGTAAAAAAATTACCCATGGGATGCGTGACGGTAGTGGCCACACCAACGGCCACACCACTGGTTGAGAAACGGCAGAGCGCGTACGCCAGCGTACCTGGCTTATTGAATCCTCCTTTCTCTAAAATTCCTTCAATTTCATTTTTTTAAATAAAAAAGAAAAAATGGGACAGCAAAATCGATCAGTAAGTGCAAAAGGAAAGCAATTTGAATTTAATGCTGCGAGGAGATGAAATTCTGAGAAATTTGGTTACCTCGAGAAGTGGAAATTGGGGATACGGTTGCAGCTTCAGCTTCTTCCATTGATTTGGGAATGGCGAAAGCTGTACTTTGAGTTTGAGATTCTCTCTCACTCGGAAGATCGTTGCGTAATTGCGTCGCTCTGTTGCGAAGTCCGTATGGGGAATGGTATCATCTCTTTTCCGCTAACAGAGTTGGTTACATTTCACCGCTAAAATTCATTTTTCAGAGGTTAAGTCAAGACCCGTTAAAATTCAATCGGACGGTTCTGGTTGGTAGAATTAAGTCAAGATCCGTTAAAACTTCACATTTTTCAGGAGTTTCGAAAATAAATTAGGAAGATAAGGCAGTTATTGAAGTCTTTACCGTTTATTCACTTGAAAAATATCTACTTAACATTTACCTTGTATTGAAGCAAAAAAAAAAAAAAAACATTTACCTTGTACATAATGGAAATAAAGTGTCTTTAGAAAAGACGATGATATTTCGAAAACAAACTTTATTCAAATTACGTAAACGTAATTCAAGTTGTTGTTCTTTGAATTAGCATATAACGCCTCAAACAAAATATAAAATAAACCCCTTTTTCAATAATTTTATTTATACATCTCTAAGAGTCTGTTCGGTAAATTATTTCTCATGAATTTTTTTAAGATAAAAGTAATATATTTTGTAAGCGTTCGGTACCAGAGTATTTTATCCAATTAAATTTCCAACTTGCTCCTCTTTTCTCATTTAACTGTGAGTATTCATGAAAAAAAAAAAAATTGGTCAGACCTCCGTTTTTTTCCCATTTGACGGAGTTGCATCTTGGTTGATGTTTTTTTTTTTTTTTTTTTTTTTTTTTTTTTTTTTTTTTCTCTTTGGTGACCCTAATTGCGTTTCAATAACTGTCACAATTTCGTCAAATGGTCCAACCAAAATCCTTTTGAATTTTCTAAACTGGGTTAAATATTGTTTTTATATTCTTAGATTTGAAATCAGAACTTATTTTGAGAAAGGTGATGATGTTAATTTCTTATCCTACACACCGAATTTTTAAATCTTGATCATACGATTAGAGTTTATTGATTTATATATTTATTTTTGACATATACTACTAGCCCTCTATTTCATCATGTGTAATCTATAAAAAAGGAAAAAAAATATTGTGGTCTAGTGTTACTTTTTTTAATTTAATTGAAACGATAAAAAAGCTTTAATGAAAAGAAGAAAATAATAAGTCATCAAATTGTGATTAACCTAAAATAGTATAAAATATATAGATACAAAAATGAAACACAAGACTAATAATAATGATCTTCATTGTCATTATTCATTTTTCATTGAAAATAATGATCCATTATTTTGCTATAAAAGAAGTGAAGAAGTATTTGCTGCAACCTACAACAACTCTATATATAAACAATTTTGATTTGTAGTGTATGGTCATTTATCACTTTGTAGTGTGTGGTTAGTTCACTCATTTGTCTTTTTTAGTGTGCGGTCAATTCACTCATTTATCACTTTGCAGTGTTGTCAGCTCACTCTGATATCACTTTGTAGTGTGTAGACAATTCACTTATTTATCACTTTGCAGTATGGTTAGTTCACTCTAATATCACTTTTAAGTATTTGTGATCAATTTACTTATTTATCACTTTGCAGTGTGTGATCAATTAACTCTGATATCACTTTGCAGTGTGAGGTCAGTTCACTATGACATCACTTTGCAATGTATAGTCAATTCACTCATTCAAATTTTGACAATCTGATATATACAATTATATTGATCATAATCAGTGATTAGTATCAATACAGTTAATATAGTTTAATTTTAGTATTACGTCTTATATAAAAAAAATCAACATTCTAACAAATTTTCCATGCATTTACCAAACACCTATATTTTAAAATAAATAACTTTAGTTTTGACAAACTGAAATTTTGATTCTCATATTAAAAATACTCATTCTCACAAAATTATCATGTTACCGAACAAGCTCTAAGAGGCTATTCAGCTAGACTAGAATAAAGAAATTGAGTCTCTATTCTCACCAAACACGACTCAGAATTGACCTGATTAGAAACAATGAAATAAGACTCTTATAAATGTTTCAATTTCAGAAGTCTTCTGAAGTTGGATAGTGCAGGAATAGAGAATAAGAGGGGACTTTTTTATCCTCATTTTTTATGAATTTGCATCCTCTGCATGAACTCAAAAGAGAATTTTTTGAGTTAATTAATCTTAACCGTCCAATTTGTTTTAAGATTCGTGCATATTAGATCTGCACTAATATTGAAAAACCTCTTATGGTATAGACAAAAGTCGAATTGGCTCCATTTAAAATCAAACGTTTGAGATTCATTAACCAAAAAAATTCTTTTTTGAATTAATGCAGAGGATACGCGTTCCATTTTTTTTATTACCTCCTCCGTTTTTCCTTGCAAGCTTCATAGGAGAGAAAGGAAAATAAAATAGTGCTATTTTTCGCAAAAAAAAAAAAAGGATTTGGATCCCACTGATTGGAGTTGAGTCTTGAGAGAGAAAAAATATTCATTGACAAATTTCAGTGATACATTACAAAAATCTCGGTACTTGAAACATTTAACAATATATTAGTGCATGGTGCAATTTAAACGGACGCGGCGACTCGAGAGTATTCAATAATATCGGATCAAATTGGGTGTGATGTTTAATCAAATTATATAATATGGAGATTCGTACGAAAAAATAAAATTATAAACCGTATGGTGAATCTAAACAGAACATGCATAACGGTCTAGATTAAACTTCAGATTGAATTTGATCCGGTGTCTATCAGACCCTTTCACTCCCAATTTAAACATGTTAAGAACTTTAATTACTTTTTAATTGTCATTTAACAAAAAATATTTTTAGAGAATTTTTAGAGAACTTGCCCGCAAAGCTACTATTAATAGCATGCTGTATTATTTCAACGGAAAGTAACTTTTTATAATGTAATTTACCAGTCAAAGCCAAGTTTAAATCCGTGAATATTGTGTTTCACAGGGGTGTGCGTGATATTTGCAGTTTAAGCATGTATATGCAACAAAGAGAAGATTTTGTCCCTCTAGTATTCGGAATCACATTCTCTGCGGAGCTTTTACCTATGGAGTTCCTGCAGCTCTTTTAATCTGGTCCGTTCGTTTTGATCGGACGGACCAAATAAGATTTTGGCACGAATTTCAAAGTTAAATTAATACTGCCCCCTCCATCATTCCAAGCATTCACCGGCTTGAGAGTAAATCTGTGTCATTTGATCAACTCAGCACAGCAAAACTCCACAGAGGACACTGGACCCTAGTATTCGGGATTCATCCCGAACAGCTCCCACGTCCCACCTAGTTCAACTTTCAACTACAATTCTCAATTTATCTTCAAATAAAAAACTCTTTTCATCTGTGTTTTTTCTCTCTAATTATTCTCATTTATTTTTCCGAAATTTGCAAAACTGTTCTCTTTCAAATGAAATTTTTGATGCACTTTTGAATTATATTTGTGCTGTTGTTTTATAAAGCATGAACATTTCAATACTGACAACAAAGCATATTATTTTGGCTTATAAAATTACTCCATAATTGTGCAACTGGTGGTGATGAATGATGAAGAGTTGGTCTTCATTTTGATGATTTGGTTAAATAATAGACTTTTAGTCCATAATTGTGCAACTGTAACGCATACAATTTTTAGTTAAATAATATATTTTTTTCCTCCAGAAAATAAAATATGATCATCATTGGGAGAAATTTAGACGAATCTAAGCAACCATACTGTAATGTAATATGCAAGGCGCGATAAAACAAAATTCTACACAGAATTATATAAAAAAAACATAACTAGCACAAGCACCCGTTAAAGATGCCACACAACAGAACATTGAAAAGTTCAACCTTAATGAGAAGGTAGAATACGATAAAATCATAAAAATAGGCTCACGAAAATGTAAACCAAAAATAGCTAACCCAAAAAAAAAAAAAAAACTATGACAACTTTCAAAATGAAAACAAGTCATTAACGAATCAGAGTAGGACGAATGTGTCCTCTAAATACAAAACGGACTTGTTCACTCCCAAGAATTGAAATTCAAGTGTCAAAAACTCAAAATACACAAGAAATTGCATTTATTACAGAAAGAGGTAAATTGTACAGAAATAAAAAAAGATATCATACCAAAATAATTATGCATTTATTCTCAGCACAATATCGCGCATCAGACTCTCAGGGGCTGAATAAGGCCAAAAAAAGGCAAGTTAGACAAGCTATAAATAAGCTGACAAATGAATAAAAAGTCACAATATGAATGAAAGGACTTGAAATGTTTCTCCTCCATAAATAGACATTTAGAAAAAAGCACGTCCTGAGGGTTATTGTCATTAAATGAAAAGATTCCAGAACCATCACTTTCTGTGCATAGTGGTCTGTCTCAGTTTATTTAAGGTTCCAAATTCTCTTTTTATGTCAGCAAAAGAAGAGAGCCAAGGGATTATGGGCCTAATAGGTATTTGCAGCAAACAACAAACTTTGCCAATAAAAACTTTGCAACAGCACAAGATTATTTTACTGATATGGAACAGGCAAAAAAAAAAAAAAATACCTTTCTGACCAGTAAATAGCTCGAATTGACCCATGGCTTGCCTGATAAACATCTCAAGACCACTGACAACATTTGACCCCGACTCTTCTGCCTCACGCAACAGCCGAGTCACTTTTGGGGTGTACACCGCATCAAACACCACAGCATAATGCTTTAGTGCTTGCTATAAAATTGAAAAGAAGTATACTAAGAGTAAACATATATGAAAAGGTTGGATGAACAATTTGCTCTCCATTTTGATCTGGTTACCCAATTTAGATTACTATTTTAACTGTGGCATTCCCCTGCAGGTACAGTAATAGCCCTTAGAAGTCCCAAGTAGATGGACTTCAGCCTCACCTTGCTAATTTTGATTATATATTACAATATGACATTTTGCTTGCGCAGACTAACCCATCCGCTGTAAGCTACTTTGCTTTTATATATGAATCACATATGCCACAATGAACAAGCATTACATTAGTAAATAAAGGTACCTTATTGCCACTAAAAACATAATAGCAGAGGTTCTTGGCAGGACCAAGTTTGATTCTACCTAGAACGCAGCTTCCTAATAGATATACTTATAAAATGAAAAAGAAAAAACCTTGGAAAGAGGAGTATCATTGACATTTGGATGCATCCCAATGGATGTAGTATTTGCAAGAATCATGCCTTCTTCAGGATGGTAATTTTCCAGATCAGCGAGTGTCAGGGCATGACCTCCAATTAAATTAGCAAGTTGTTTCGCTCGTTCTAACAACAGTTAAAAAAAATGCAGTCAAGTTTCCCTTTATGACAGATAATTTACATCTTAAAAAAGGAAACCAGGACAAGCCTGACCTCACATTTCCTGACTGGTATGGCAGGGTTTCTTCAGTTTTGCAAACTGGTCCAAATTAACCCAAAATGAGATCTTAACCTTTTGCATATAAGCTTCTCATTTGAACCAATCAAACCTAGCTTAACCCTCAATTATTCAACTACTCCTCACATGGGCTTCAACTTAACCATAATTGATCTAGTTTTACTCTTACTTGAACAAAGGAACACAAAGAACCAGAAATATCCAAACTTAAAATAATAGAGAACTTCGATCAGACCGGTTGCACAGGATCGACAGAGGATGGAATCCACCAAAGCAATTTTTGGAACAAACGAATGGCTAGTAACTTGATAATTTTACCATAAGTACGGTTTGCAATGACAACTTTAGCCCCCTTCTCCTTGGCACCATAAGCAAGTGCTTTTCCAGCCCCACCAGCCCCTATGACCACAAAAAGGCGACCGGCTAAGGGCGAAACTGCAGCATCCTTCACCCTATAACCTGCAAGGATAAATCTCAGATTATTGCATATCATCAGCAATCTAATTTAGATAATCATCTCAAATAGCAAATCTTTCTAAATTAAGACTGTAGAAGCTTAGCAGGTATACAATGTGTAAGAGAGTCGATTAATTGTATTAACCTGCAATTCCATCCTCAATAGCCGAAATTGCACCAACATAATCAGTGTTGTAACCAATCAACTTTCCATCTGAAGGCCTTTTGGTTATGGTATTAACAGCACCGATGGCCTGAGAAGGGAATAAATGAAAAACAAGAATAAGTAGATAATTTTTAATTTTATATATTTTTTTCAAAATAGGTTTATTTTTTTACATTATGAAATACAGTCAATGAAAGACAAATCCTTAATTTTGTCTTTGAAAGAAAGATTTACAAATGCATTATCTGACGTTAAATAAGCATTCCAACAAGTTGTTAGAATTCAAGCCTCTCGCTAATTCAACAGTGACCTTACCTTTGCAATAGGATCCACTTCATCACAGCATGTCACAGCTTCCTCCTTGTGAGGAATTGTACAGCTTAGCAAATGCAACATAAAAAAATCACATAAGCAAAGTAAAGAGGGTACTAATTTTAAAAGGTAGCAGAAAAATCACCAAAGCATGGAGAATGTGTCAGAAAACTACGTCCCTTTTTTTGAAGTTTGAACTATATCATTATCACCCAATACTGTACCAGTTGATGAAAACCAAAACTATCATAATTTAAAATTAACAGCCAACCATTTTGAGTTATTTGCAAAATATGCCTACCTTATAACCAAAAAAGTAAGAGCTGGCAAAAAATAACCTCAATTCTCATTAGTTCCTAAGTAGCTCATACAAAATTGAGTTTATTATCATAACAAATATGTGCTGATTCTAGCTCAAATTGACGGCTAGAGTAAAAGGATGCACATAAAAAAGAGGGTCAATTGTCAGCATTCAATGCCACATGCCTTGTGGATGTTGTGCACTAAATACTGAGTTTTTGCGCCAACCCGTCCCAAAACATAAATCCAAAAAAATATAATAATAAAATAAATATAATATCCAGTACCTAAATCCTGCAAAATCTGGAGAAGAATATGTGTTCAAGAAGCTCGGCAGGTCATCAACCAAATATGGCACGTAGACAGCATTAAACCCAACCGCCCTGAAAGCTTCATTGAGCAAATTTGGGCTTTTACTGTGGCCCACAGGCTTGCCGATTATACCAATGACCTTAGTATCAGGTCCAATCTCTCTAATTCGATACACATTAAGCAATTCTGATCCGGTTATTTGGCCTGGTGCGGATTCTCTCCCTTTATTTAAGGAGCCAAATGTGAGGTAGCCACCGAATTTGGGGCAGAGCAGACGGGAAATGACGCCTCTATCCTTCATGACCAGCCCGATTATCGGCACCTGCTTTTCCTACTTCATTATTCAAATATAAGATTGAATGAAATATGAATCATGCTACAAAAAGACTGGGATTATTTGTCACAGTACAATATTTGTATCCAGTACGAGTCAAAATGCAATGGTTACTCTGTTAGAGCGGAATACACCATAAACCACTATGATATCAACCAATTCATACTAACTCTTAAGAGTATATCAAGCCAAAAGTACTTTTGTACAATCCTTGTTTATTCATGGTTTATGTTGACTACTTTCTTACCAGAATGTACTAGCCTCATGTAATCCCAAAATTTATTCATAATATCTGAAATTAAACATAAAAGATAATTTAAAAGATACAATTTGACTGGAAGAGGAGTTCAATGCAGAACCCTTTAAGGTTCAGCAAGATCCCAAGTTCAAAAACTACAAGATTTAATAAAATATACAATTTGACTGGAAGAGGAGTTCAACACAGAACCCTTAAGGGTTCAGCAAGACCCAAGTTCAAATGCTACAAGATTTAAGAAGTTCAAATGTGGATTCGAATTCAACAATTAAATTACATGGGAATCCAAATTATCTTTAAAGAAGAATTAGATTACTGTTGAAATCACATTCATGATTGAGTTTTTAATGGAGAAATTACCAAAATTATGTTTTCCAAGGTAAAAGAAAAACCCATTAAAATCAGAGTTTTAATCACGGATTGTAGACTCAAGTATAAATCTGATAACATGACATACTTTATTATGAGTTATGGGTCTATAGCAGAGAATTTATGTTAAGGATTTAATGGAAATTCGGTCATATATTTTTTAAATTGCAGGCAATTAATGCATAATATGCATTTCATTCATCAGGTTAAAAAAATGGTGTTAGATTCAGATAAATGCGTTCGTTTTTAGAAATTTTGATCAATGATAGGATCCGGCAAATTAGCAATTCATCTTTTCGACTTGCAGATCTATTGCCATGGAGCCACATCGATATTTAGACTAGGAGTATCCATAGATAGCTTAATAACACCAATAAAACTAGGGGTGCAGCATAGAAAATTCTGAAATTTAATTAACAAAACAAAAAATGGTCAGAGTTGTCTCATACTAACTTGGCTATGCACGATGAGTTGGAACATTCGGGATACATCAGATATATCGTTAGCTGTCGTGCTGATTTTCACTATGTCAGCACCTAAAGTCTGAATACTTGCTGCTAGGTTACCAAGCTCCTCAACTGAAGGGGTCATTTCGTAATTATGAGATGAAATGATGAGCTTCAAATTCTCCGGCTTCTTTCCCGACATTAGATTTAATAGCCTTGCTGCAACCTAGACATGGAAGTACACGGCCAAAAATAAATAACAACTAGAAAAAGAAAATATGAACTTAGCCTAATATCCCTACAAGTGCTGTACTAGATCTTGGTAGTTGGTTTTATACAAACACCAGATAACTTGGGTTTAATCCAGGATTTGTGTGCACCTTTTGTTTATAAATAGAGTATACCTACTTAACTGGCATATTAATATGAAGTTATGATAAAAATAGCTAACATAGTAATCAAGAGAAGAAAAACAAAGAGAAACCTTGAATTCAATATCCACATAATCCGCCCCCAATTCCATTGCTAAGAGAAGAGCCTCAATCCGGGTTTCATCGTCACCGTCATATTCACCTCCTTCCCATTTTGGCCTGTAATTACAGAGGAGACATGGTAATCACTGTAAACTTTGAGTACTTAGGAAACTGCTCAATTGCACTACAATTGAGTCTAACAGTGAGGTCAGGTAAGCTAACCGTACAGTTGGTTTTCACTTGCGTCTTAAAAACAAGCAATGTACGATGCGCACTAATGTAATGTGTGTGTGTGTGAGAGAGAGAGAGAGAGAGAAAGAGATTTCCTTGGCATCCACTGCCAAGTTTTTTATAAAAAAAAAACACAGAGAGGGAGAGAGAGAAACCGGTAGGTGACAAGAGCGGGGACGGGACGGTTGGTGAGTAGGCGCTCGAGGTCGGAGCGGGGTTGGAAGGAAGAGAGACAGTCGAGACGGAGCTCAACTACATCGGCGCCCATCGCCGCCGCAGCCGCCATGTCTCCGGCCATCTCCTCCGCCGTCTTCGCCACCGAGGGGATACAGAGCAGCGTCTTACCCATAGCCATCTATCTCCCTGCTTATCCGTAAATGAGAAACTGCTTTAGATGAAATCGGGACTCTGGACTGGAGGGTTGAAAAATGAAAACACTAGTGAAAAGGGTAAGAGGACAAATAAACCTGATAAAGCGTGGGTCCACGTAAAAGCATCGAAGATGGTCCCGACCGTTGATATGAATTCCACGATCCAGATCGAATCTTTTTATGATTCAGATTTTCCGATCAGTCCATTTTACACCACATGGACCGGATTAGCAACCGGTCTACGGAGGAGTGCAAACAAGTATAACCCTAACCCTGTTTGCTGAATGCTGAGAAGAGAGTGGTAGCCTAGGATCCGAATCTGCTGCAATTCTTCAATGTAAACAGTTACTAAAATTTCTGCATTTTCAAATTCAATTGTTGAATTATTTTGAAATTTATACACAGAAAAATAAGTTGCTTTGAGATACGTGCACAGAAAATATTGAATGGCTGAATTTAGAAAAATAGAGATTTTAAGAACACTATTTCTCATTGGATCACAGCAGATGTGAATCCGGTAGCCTGATAGGTAAGTAGCACGATAGAAATGGAACAATCGTGTATTCAACCCAGATGCATGATAATATTGGAAAAGAAAAAGATCCAACTCCGCTGCTGCTTTTTAAATAGGAGAGCAGTTATTTCAAATCTGCTCGTTATATTTTTTCATATACGAATCTCAATACAGATGAATGGTTAGATTCGAAATAACAGAATCATGCTCTTTTATTTGGAGAGAAGTGGAGTAGATCCAAAAAAAAATTACGCAATTGATCCATGATGACATGATAATATCTCTAAAATAACAAAACAAAATAATTTATAAGCAAACTCTAAAAAAAAAATTTGCCAATTCAGTCCGGACTGAAATAATTGAAAAAACACGAATGACTACCTAATTTTACAGCATAGTTTTTCTGTAAAAACTGAAAAAAAAAAAAACATCAAGACCTAGTTGCCAACTCGGTTCGTGATAAAAAAAAAAGTTATGGACTGAGTTGGCAACTCGGTTCTTATGGTTTTTGTAAAAATCCAAGCAATTATATTGGTTCTCTAAAATTATTTTTTCTAATTATGGTTTTTAAAAAAAATTCGAATAAAAAGTGATAATTTATTGTGTTAATGTGGAGAAATATAATATAAATTATACCTACAAATTTTATTTTGACGTGTGAATTTTAAAATTTTCGTTATTAAAAAATAAAAAAATAAAGACATGATAGAGGCATTTTCAAATTTAGTGCAATTACTGTATAGACTGTTATTTTACAAAATGCAATATTGTATTATCGTTTTAGAATCCAAATTGAATAGCAAAATAAGCTATTATCACATAATAGTTTGGAACTTACGTACAAATTACATTTTAAAGAATAACATAGTAGGGCCAAATAGGTAATAATTCTATGTATTAACCAAATGATCACGAAGCGTTAAAAATATCTTTTAAGATCATTATTTCAAATTTTGTTTTTTTCTATTTCACCACTAATGGTTAGTTAAGATTCATTTCGTAATAATGAAGTATAATGATTAAGTAAAAAGAATTGAAATAATCTCAGTTACATCATAAATCTTAGAGTAAAGATTTTGTCCCCCTCCATTTAGTCCCCTAAATGTCCCCCTAACTAACTTATCCATAAAAAAGTACAATGGGGATCACTAACTAACTAAGAGAAACATTAATTACTTGAGGGACCACTTAAATTTGAAAAAAATTACAACTGGTGGGCACATGTATGAACACTTATGCGCGCAAGTATTCCTATATAATATATCAAGTATTCATACCTAAGATATTAAGTATTTAAACAAAAAACTGGACATAAAATTTCTTTTTTCCATAGTCACACACCCATCTTTTACATATTTTTAGAAGTGGGTTTTTTTTTCTCCGTTTAATCTAATCAATATTTCTAACAATCCGTGAGGAATTTTGCAAATCTAAAACCACAAATATTTTCTACGTAATTTTCTCTTTCAAATGAGATCCATGATGAAGTACTTTCGGGTTCTTCGTCGTTCAAGTACTCATACCTCGACATGCAAGTATTCATACCTCGTCGAGCAAGTATTCATACCTTGTAATGTGAATACTTTCAATCTTATAGTATGAATACTTACATTATATTTGCACAGATATTAAAGATCTCATGCATTACCTGAGTGGTCCGGATTATGATCAGACGGTCTGTTTCTAAACACAAACGGTGCGTTCATGCAGAGAATGCTGAATTGATTCACACGAATCTCAAGAAAATTTTGATCTGTATAATTGCTGGACTATAATATTTTCAATTCATACTTCAAGTATCAAATACATTCATACTTTAGTTATAGGTATGAATACTTTCTCCAGTACCTATCAATACATTTAGCACCAAATAGATTAACTGATTTATCATCATAACAATTCATACTTCAATGCGTAAGTATGAATACTTAAAATTTTAGATATTAATATTTTTACTAAAACTTCAATGTTTAGGTATGAATACTTGATGTTAATATTTTTATTATAAATACTTGATATATTAGGTATGAATACTTGATATATTATATATTAATACTTGCGTGCATATGCATTCGTACTTGTGCATCGTATAAGTATGAATACTTTCCTCAGTATATATCAATATGTTCAAGCATCAAACAAATTAACTAATTAAAGTTATTTTACAACATAACAATTCACACTTCAATGTGTAAGTATGAATACTTGATATCTTATATATTAATAATTGCGTGCATAGTCATTCGTACTTGTGCACAGTTTTTTTAGAAATAAATTTTGTATTTTAAGTATGAATACTTGCATTACGAGATGTAAATACTTGCTCGACGAGGTGTAAATCATTTAGAAATTTCTCAGGAATATTTTACAACATAAAAATTTACACTTCAATGCGTAAGTATGAATATTTTATATGTTTTAGTATGAATACTTTGTAGTTTGAATATTTTATAGTAACTTTGTAGTTTGAATATGTTATATGTTGAATATTTGCTGATTAGTATATGTATACATGTAATGTTTTAGTGTGAATATTTACATGTTTTAATATGAATACTTTGTAGTTTTTATATTTACTAATAATGATACATTCAAAGTTATAGAATGAGTACTTTATATATTTTTAGTATGAATACTTGTATGTCAAGGTATGAGTACTTGAACAATAAAGAACCCGAAAGTACTTCATCATGGATCTCATTTGAAAGAGAAAATTACGTATAAAATGTTTGTGGTTTTAGATTTACAAAATTGATCATAGATTGTTAGAAATATTGATGAGATTAAACAGAAAAAAAAAACCCACTTCTAAAAATGTGTAAATGATGGGTGTGTGACTAGAGATAAAAGAAAATTGATGTCCAGTTTTTTGTTTAAATACTTGATATTTTAGGTATGAATACTTGATATATTATCTAAGAATACTTGCGTGCATAAGTTTTCATACATGTTTACGCTGGTTGTAAATTTTTTCAAATTTAAGTGGTCTCCAAAGTAGTTATTATTTATTCAAGTTAGTTAGTGGTCCCCATCATACTTTGTGGATAAGTTAGTTAGGTTTATGGATAAGTTAGTTAGAGGGACATTTAGGGGATAGAATGGGGGGACTATTAGTCACTCCCTAAATCTTATACTATCAGCAAAACAAACAAACAAGTAACAAAGAATTAAAATGTTTTGATAAGAAAGCTTCAATGTAAGCTTATGGTTGTTCTTAAATTCCTTATTTTACTGGTGATGCATTAATTGTGACAGAAACTTAACAAATAAATAAGTTTACCAGTGAAGCATTAGCTGTGACTGGAACTTAGCAAACAAATAGGAGATTTAAATAGAGACAGAATAAGTATAAAGAAACAAAATTTTCTCTCTTAATATTGTAATTTTAACAAATGAAAGTCTTAAAGCTTTCCTTAATGTTTATCATTCCATTTATTTTTCTAACAGGTGCTATTAACTATTCTTTATAATTCGCTCTTATTTTTTTTTTTAAGGTTGAACCTCTTTGATTAATCCCCCTTTTCTTATTTTCTCTCAATTTTGTTAAATTTCAATCTAACTGTTGGATATTGCAGATCATAAATGATTTTTATGACGTGATTAATTAAGGAGCGACAACCTCGGAATCTTGGTTGCAGTTCTAAATATTGCACGATTGAGACATAATATGCTCAAGGACTGTGTTTTACACAATAAGGATTAAATATTGATTTAACTTAATTTATTTTAATTAATTTATTAAGTATTGGAATTTTCTGAGTTTTTACTCCAACAATGAGTTCAAAAAATTCAGTGAAACTGCCTTAATGAAGGATACAACGTTTGTAAGAAAACTTGGACACTATATTGTCATTTAAATAATTTAATGGAGTAAGAAAGATGGACCAATTATTTCTATTTGACACAAAGATACTAAAAATCAATGTAAATAATTTTTTACTTAATGAAATTTGTTGGCTGGATATTGGCCATCCAACCCTAAAAAAAAAATACTAAAAATCAAGAATTATCTCGTTCAATGAGCGAGTAGGTGTTTGAATTAAAGATATTAACTGCATGACTTTAATTTGTTGAGGTAAAAATTCGAAAAATTCAAACAATGGTTAATAAATAAAATTGAAATGATATTACCCGGATTATGTGAATAACTGTTCTTAAGCCCATTTTGTCTCAATCATGCAATTAAATTGCCGCTAAAATGATTCGAGATTGTTGCTTCTTATGTACGACTACGAAGGCAAGAGAGAAAAGATTTGTATTTAATCTTATTATTTCTGGGATATAAACAAGGCTACAAGAGAGAGAGGAGAGAGAGAGAGAGAGAAAGATCGGTTATTAATAGGAATAAACAACTAGCAGCCTATATTAAGAGGAGAGTTGTGGAATATAAAGGTTTATTGGTAACATGATTAGAATAAATTCTCAAATTTTCAATAAAATAGCTTATATTAAGACAAATCTTCTGCATCAATGCTACCTTAATAAAGAAAATATCTCTCTTTTTTTCCGAGTGAAGAAGAGATTTTAATTTGTAAAAAAAATTATTTCCAACCTTTTATTAAAAATAAGTCAGTGACGCTATATGATAATTATGGAGTTCGGCAAATATGCTTTTACTAGCATTTCAGTTTATATGCTTCCAATTCAAAATCCACTTGATTAGCTTTTAACGAAAAATCCAAAACGTTCAAATCGATCTCCTTCAAGAGCTTTATTTATATATATATTTTTAAAATTTTTGAATTGATTTAGTATCAAGTCAAGCGGTTAAAAAATAAAAATTTGTGCGTATATTGATGCATTATTGGTCTGTTAAAAAGACCAACTTTCAAAAATCATAAAAAAATAAAAATTAGTATTCTACAAATTTAATATATAATCAATTTACTGAACTACTTAACTCAGCGTTTCATATATAAAATTTTAAAATTTGACATGTAAGCATTTCAATCAAAATGCTTATAAAAACATATTAGCCGTAGTTCGATAATTATATATATAATTTATTACGTGAGACTGATACACGTTATTAATATTTTCACACAAAAATATTTTCCAACAAGGATGGCAGTTCAATGAATATCAAGTCAAATTTAATCCGATATCTAATCAGAGATGTCCGATAAGTATTAAAATTTGTATGCACTCAATATACACAAATTTTAAAATTATCTGCACAAATCTTAATTCCAACTGACTCGATACCCATCAGATTGCCATCAATTAATCTGCCGATTTATAACCATGCCTATTAAACGTCTGCATTTTTTTAGGCATTCTAACCAATGTAGTCGTAGAGTGGGAAGAATACGGCGGAGCTGACTCTGTCACAGAATGGCACGATTACGGCACAAAATGGCACGACACGTGTGACTGTTGTGTGCCGTGGCTATTTTTTGAAAATTTGACACGGTACGGCATGCCACGCGAAAGATCTGATCACAGCACGGAACGTGGTCACGCGAGTCACATGTAATTAGGACCGTTAGATCTTAATTAAATAGTGAATTTTAAATAAACTAACCTAAATTATGAAAAAATAGTTAAACATGACCAAACGTGATGTCGTGACCAGTCACGTTTGAACACAGCAAGTTTGGGTGTGTCACGTTTGGGCACGGTGTGACTCCCGTGCCGTGACTATTTGCGTGTCGTGACCACCTTCGATATTTTGGTCATGACACGGCACAACACGTGTGACTATTCACTTGGTCACAGCATGACACAACACGTTTTTACCACTATCAGTAGTCATAATATACAGTTTTTCAATCCTTGCCAACAAGTCAAGGTTAGGTATTTTATTTTGGACCCAGATAACTCTCCCCGCACCCCCATCCCTCCTCTATCCCCGCACTAAAAGACAAAAAAATTTGGTTCGGCGTAGTATTAACATCTATATATAATGTATTTACAGTGCATCAAACAAGTATTTAACTCTATTCATTGGAGTATTAACTATCTGCCCAACATCGAAACAATATATGTCCCCACAAAAATTTAACATATCTATCCCCTCATCCCCGCACTAAAAGACAAAAAAAATTAGGTTCCGACATTTGATGTTTAAATTTCATACAGTATTTAACTATATTCATTGGAGTATTAATAGTGCATCGAAAAAGTATTTAACACTATTCATTGGAGTATTAACCGTCCGCGTCCAACAGCAACACAATCTGTTCCCGCAAAAAATGACAAACTAATGTTCCCGCGTCCCGCACATCAGTATTTAACTTTAGGAATGTTAGTATTTAACATTATGAACTTTAGTATTTATCTTTAAAGTCAAAAGTATTAATCTCTAAAATTAAAAATAAGTTGCATGAATTCTATTTAGCATCCTATATCTTAGTATTTAACTTTATACATATCAGTATTTAACTTTAGGAATGTTAATATTTAACTTTAGGGGAGTTAGTATTTAAGAGAGGATGGAAATGTGGAGTTCTATATAATTATTCTTAACAATTAGAGATAGTGGTAATAATGTCTATCAATCTGTAATTATTGTCCCCGCACCACCATCCCCTCATATCCCCCTACTAAAAGACAAAAAAAATTAGTTACCAACAATTTGATAGTTTAAATTTTCTGCAGTATTTAACTTCAGTCTTTAATGTATTTACCGTGCATCGATCTAGTATTTAACTTCGTTCATTGTAGTATTAACCATTGGTATCCAACAGCGAAAAATATTGTCCCCCCACTAAAAGACAAAAAGTTAGTTAGCAACCTTCCTTTTTATGACTGCGGGGATAAAGGGGGGATGGAAATGAGGGGTTCTATATAATTATTCTTTTATTTTTTGTTTGAGTGAGATTATCGTAATATGTAATACGGATCGACCGTGTTACATATTCATACCTTTATTTTTAAAATTTAAACCTTTAAACGGCTGATTTTGCTAAATATGATTTTCATATGAAAATTATATCTGGAGACCAAATTTTATATATATTTTTTTAAAATTATTACTTTTTTAAATATGGAGAAATCACTATTTTCGGACGGTACAATTTTTATATTAATTAATTTTCTATCTATACAGTAAAGAAAACTCTAAAATATATAAAATTTGATTTTTCAATCTTTTTATATAAAGATTATGTTTAACAGCCTTAATCTACTATTTAAATTTTAAAAATAAAAAATATGAATTCATAACACACATCAATCCATAATATGCATATTAGTATAGTCTCACTCTTTTTGTTTAGAGTACTTCATTAAATATTAATCTTGAAGTTTGTGAAAGAAATTTTGCTTATTAGATGTAAGCATGTAAGTTGCAGAAAGTTGAGAAAGGAGTTCATGAAGTAACCTACAACAAAATTATATCATTTTTTTAGGTGCATTGCCCGGGTTAAATGCTAGTCTGTATAAATTTCACAAGATAATGATTGGAATTCTAAGACCATAATACATTGATTATATCATTACATCATTTTATTATCATACCAAAAAAGCAACAAAGATGTTTAAATAATAAAATAAAAAGGCAAAAACGTGCAGTTCATGAACTACAAATCAATTGAGCCCATCTAAAAAGCAAAAACTAAACCTCTCCAGTTCATCCCTCGGCAGAACAACCCCAATTTCAATCCCTCCTTCCTCCGTACCAGTCTCCGATAGAGACACTGTACCGGGTGTTTTAGCTATACTAACCATCTCAACCTTTTTAGGTTTACCAAATCCAAAATCCACATCATAAACCCTGAATCTCGGCGATCCACCGACCGACATTGGCTGGTTAGGTAATATTGACAGAATTTTCTTTAACCAACCCTCAGCACCATCTAAAACACCATTTTCCATCCCCTTAATTGATTTTCCTATTGCAATTGCGCCATTTAAAACCCCATTCTTGCTCAAGAGGTCTTCGACATTAGCCTCCACAAAACAAGGTCTCAAACAGTTTCCAAAGTATTGCATTGGTACCGGTGGTGTTAACCGGGCCCGGCAATCAACTGAAAATAGAAGATGGGCTGTTTCCTTTGTTAGCTTTTCTCCTTGGCATTTCAACAAACAGATCCACGCATATGCACTTGCAACCGTGAAAGATGAGGAATGGGACGACACACCACTTGAGGCAGCTGTATCAACCACTCCATGTTTGAATCTATCTATTAGTTCTCTAGAGAGAGAGAATGTGGCCATAAATAAAACAGGTGGTTTTACAGACAAATCAGGTGGTGGTGGTGGTGGTGGAGGTGCATTTGATGCCAGATCTCGCATTTCAGACAGACTCTTAAAGTATAAACCATTTGGATCGGGTATTACAGACCGGTCATGGATTGGTGGTACTGGGGAGGATTCTAAATCAAGCCTGTTATCCCGGCAAGCCGCAGCCCATGACTTCACAAAATGAATCGAAGCTGAATCATCACAAGCTACATGGTGTATTGAAACCCCGATACAAATTCCCTCATTTGGAAATATGGTAATCTGCAAGGCCGCAAGTGGGGTCTTTCCATCATTTGACTTACATAGCTGAGGTACTAATGGATTCAGTTTACTCAAATCACGTGGATCGGAGGTTACCAGTTCTTCAAAATTGGTACCGGAGTCCAATTCGGCTACAGTCAATGCGATTGAATTGGTATTTGAAGGAGAGAAGATGTATTGAGCAGGGTCGGAGAGGGAGGTGCTGACGTGGCAGGTCAAAAGGTGGAATCTTTGAAGGGTTAAAGAGAGGGAAGATGTCAGAGAGGGGAGGGAGACAGAGAGGAAATGAGAGGTGGATTCATGGTATGAGAAGAAGAAGAGACGCTCGACTGGGCCGGTGTGGAGCCATGCTATGTCGAAGAAGGTGAGAGGTACAACAGGGTTCAAGGACGAGTTGGCGGGAGGAGACACGTCGATCTTGTCAAGGACTTTGATTGACGCCATAAGTGGATCCAGAGAGAGAGAGAGAGAGGTAGGAATGGCACAGAGATGATGCACGGAGGAGGAAAGGAATTAAAGAAGCTCCGATGGGAATTCACAGAAAGTCAGAAAGTCCTTTTTCGAGTGAATAGTGATGCTTGATTGCTTTGAATTCGCATCCTCTGTGATATCTCAAACTTTGCGTGACTTTATGGAATATCTCAATCGTTCAAATACGTTCTGCACGAATCTCAAAATAAAAATAATACTGGCCCCCTACGTTCCCCCGAATAGAAATCGGACACGTCGGTCACGCAAAAATTGAGATATCTCAGAGGATACGCACCCGATTGCTTTCCACCTTTAGTTCTGGTGAGATTTGGGGAACCCATTTTTACAGAGCAGTTTTTAGTGCGTACAGAGTTCGAATTTTTGATGGACCAAAATACCCCTACATCAAAGGCAGAAGATTTACTCTGTAAAATTCGAACGCTGATGATCAGGGGTATTTTGGTCCATCAAAAATTCGAACTCTGTACGCACTAAAAACTACTCTGTAAAAATGGGTTCCCGAGATTTGGTGCGCTCGCAATGCTATGAATATGTGTAGCCAATAAGGTAAAACATTACTTTACCAGTGGCATTGGGTTTCCATTTTTAAATTATAGACACAGTCAAGTAAAGTAATAGGTTGTTTTACGTAAACCCTTTGTTTTTTGGGTTTCAGAAATATAAAACGCAATTTTTAGTACTTGATGATTTGATCTTAGGTGGTCAATTATTCGTGTTTGTAATTGTCGTTATTTTGTGAATATTATATCAAAACTCATTTTATTTGTTTCTTTATTTGATCTACAAATTAAATTTAATATTGACAACATTTTATTTTTTGCAATTTAAACGTCCGTAGGTCATATTGACAACAATTTTTTCTTGAAAAATAATTATAATGATTCTTCTCATCTCCAATCAATTTATAAATTAGAAGAAAAAATAAAGTTAATATACTTCTTGTCTTCTTTCCATTTCTGTCTTACGAAATTGTAACTCAAAACAAAATTATTATGTCTTTACTCTCTTTATTTCCATTTCTGGTCACTTTATAAAATTAGAACCGAGAAACAAAGTCAATATATTTCTCATTTTTTTTATCCTCCTATCTTCATTTCAGAAATAAATTCTAAAATTATAACTATAATCAAGTATGCATTAGTCATATGTTTTTGAACATAACACATAGTTTTCACGTGATTATTGAAATGTTTTATTGGATATACAAATAGAAATTATAGAAAGAACTGATAAGCAAATGTGGTCTGGGCAGCAAGCACGTGGGCACTTTGGAGGAAAATGAACAGAAGGTTCTTCTCGAGTAAGAGAAAAACAGCGCTACTATTAATTGATGATACGACGATGGATATCAAATTATGGTTGCAAAACTGTTAATCCAAGTGGGACGGAGTTGAGGGGCCACTCCAGATCATACTATAGCCTCCTTATGGCAATTGGGGCGAGCTAGCTTCTCCGGGGTTCAAGGGAAATAGTTTTTTGAGTTTTCATTTGGCATTTATTCGCAGTGTATTTTTCCTTTCTCTCCAGCTTTTTATAACCGGCTTTTGTAAATACTTTTTTATATATAGATTAATGCCGCCAACTATAAAAAAAAAAAAAAAAAACCTGATAAGATTATGAATAATATGCTTATGTTTTTTTTCTTAAAAACTTGAGAATTAAAAAATAAATAAAACTCTAATGTCTTCTTTTATTATCTTTATCATTTATCAGGTAAACAACATTATCAGAATCATTGTAGAATTGTATCCCCAATGAATCCTGGAAAATAAGATTAGGCACACCGACCCCGTATAAATGCGCCCGTAGTGGCTGTGTGCCAAATTGCCGACTTTTTTTTTATTAATATCTTTAATTAAATAAAAAAATTCAAATGCGCGCACGTTCTTTGCGTATTTATAAAAGAGAAATTTTGTTTTATGCCACTCTAAAACTTGATATTTGTCAAAATGTCACTCAAAAAATAATATTTGTCAAAATACCATTAAAATTCAATGTCTATTTTAATTTTACCATTATTCCTCTTTAATCTCAATTTAAAAATTCTAATCTTTCAAAATACCTAAACTGCCCCTATTAGATTTTTTTTTTTTTTCGAATTTCAAATTTTTCCGAATTTCAAATTTTTCCAAACTTCAAAATTTCAAAATTTTCAAATTTTTTCGTGGCAGCCCTTGGCTCGGACTCCCCAAAAAAATTTGAAATGCGAAAAATTTGAAATTCGAAAAAAAAAAATCTGACAGGGGCAGTTTGGGCATTTTGAAAGATTATAATTTTTAAATTGAGATAATGGCAAAATTAAAATAGGCATTGAGTTTTAATGGCATTTTGACAAATATTGTTTTTTGAGTGGCATTTTGACAAATATCAAGTTTTAGAGTGGCATAAAACAAATTTTCCCTTTATAAAAATACTCAGATCAGTCATTTTGCTCGGTTTTCAATTTTTTTTCACAATCGGTCATTTTATGGCCGGTTCAAAACTTTCTCTTTTTATTTTTTTATTTATAGAAAATGTTATAATTTATTTATTTTTTATATTGAAATATTAGAAATATTTTTATATTTTTTGAAAAATACATAGTATATTATATAATTTAATTTATTAGAAAGACTGCAACAAATAATCCGGATTAATATTTTTTAGGTCAGATTTTTGCGACTGTAAGAAAAATTAAAATATGTTTTGTGTGTTATTAAAAAAATATATAAAAATAATTTGAATTTAAGTTATCGATCCTGGTTCAAAAGTCACTTCTAGATAAATATAGAAAATATCTTGATCTTTCTATTTTTGAAATTCTATTTTTGAAAAAAATAAAAATTTATTCCGACTTTTGTCGTAGGAAATCATTTTATCTATCTAAAAAAAGAAAAACAAATTTAAACAACATAAAATTTGGTTTATAAGTACATTTTCATATGAAGATCGTACTGAAGTATCGTCCGCTCCGTGATATTCATTTCTATAGCCTCACTCTTGGCATATTTAAGTTAGGGGTGAAATCTTGACAAAGACAGTGAATGATAATTAATTTACTAATTGTGTCTTAGTTGATTCATTTTTAAGTTTTTTGTTGAACATTTTTCTGTTATGAAATATATCTTCAACTCTATGAGCGGTCAGTTTGTACTTCAATTATGGCAACCAGTGAAAGGTAATTTGTGCCAATCCATGAGAACTTCAAAGAAAGAGCATGGAACTTCTAAACCATATTTTCCTATTTTAAACTAAAAAGTTTCCTTACACAGAACATTACAATCTTGAGATAAACGAAAGGTCGTAACAACATAATGAAGAACTTAATTTATTATATAGGTGCTAGCTATAAGGTAGTATTTTTAATTATCTTCTGTATAAAGTAATGTAATTGAGTCAGTTGTTCCAAAGGGAGAATGACTTGGTTTCTTGCTGTATTTTTTTTCTTAATGAAGCATATTAGAATATTCAAAATCAGTTGCTCATTTAATTCTTACATGTCAGAAAAAGATTAATTTTGAGAAATTACGTCATTAAAAATTGAACAAGATACGCATTTACTTTTAAAATATTTTCGTATAAAATTCGTATAAAACCCACCGATTGCTACTTCTAGCGTTTCCGAAATTTACGAATGCTAGAAATGAACTAGGTTTTTACTATTTCCACAGCAGAAACTACGAATAATGAATGAAGTTTAATTTTGCCTTGGCTACCGCAGTTGAACTTGGAGCTTCGATGAAAACAAAGCTTCCAGTTTATTAATTTAACACTTACATACCTTATATATATAACCTACTTTATTATATAATATTTTATTTTTCTCAATTTCCTGAATTACTGAGGGCTCAAGTCAACGTCCTTGCCTATGTAACTATGTGGAGAGAAAATCTGGTCCTGGCCTCATCATACCAACGGAAATGAATTGCCTCTACAACCACACAAAAATCCCAGTACATCCAAAAACATGAAGCGGATATAATACAAGAAATACCGTTTCCTAATTTTCACCTATAAACTAAACCATACACTAATTAAAGACCTTTAGTCCTTTACTACTGATACCCATATCACTTGAACCGACTCAACAGGTAGGTTAGAACTTAGAACAACAATTCAACAACAGCTTCAATTGCCCCCATCCCACCTAACTTGAGGAGGGAAAGAGCAAGATCAAATTCATGCCAATTCCTAAGCCCACTTGATATTTTTCTTAATGTATCAAGTTTTACACTCGTTACCCAAGCTGGTGCAAACCTAACTAGCAAGCCCACAAAGCATAACACGTGTGCCTTCCACATGCTGGGATCACATCCTAGCACTATCCTACCCTCTAAAACCCTGGCTATGAAGTCCAAGTGACTAGAAATCATACGTGCACGCCTCTCGGAACTCCAGAACTTGCAACCAGCTGAATTAGCCCCAATTCCCCAAACAATGGCAGTAGAGAAGAACATTAGGTATGATATAGCATACCCTTGTAGCATACTCGAAATGGACTCCACTTGACCAGGCCCTTTCTCATGCTGTGACAGTAAACTTGTAGGCACTGTCTCCTCAAACAATATTTGTACTAATAAAGGACGTCCTGCTACACATAGCAGGCTGGCACCAATAATGGCGACCTGACGCACTATGCAAATTGTTGCAGCAAGGGACACATGTCTAAATTTTAACTGCATAGGGCTGCCACAAATCTGTTCAGCTGCTAGCTTACCAGACCACTCAATCACCAACTTAAATATGACCTCACTACAAAAATGCGGATCTTGAAACGTGTGACAGGTACGGACAAACAAAAGACCAGGATGCAAATCACTGTTATTAGAGGCACACTGTCCCAAAAGCCCAACCACACCCCACACTGAGGTGAGAGAAGAGCCATCCCTTGAGGCTGGGCCAAGAAAGGCTTTAAAACAGCTGTGCATTAATTGTGCAACTGGATCTTTCATATGTATGAATGGAGCGCGGGTGGCCACATAGATAACAAAGTCATGCCACTTACGGGCCTTTTGAGCCCACAAGGACCCAATTATGAGCATGCTTGGCCAGCTGCAACCTGCGGCGCAATTTCCCAATGCCTCACCAACCACATCACGGGTATAGTCCGATTTCTTGTCCAGCTTGAAGGTGATTGTTAGGCTCCCAAGAGCAGCTAGAGGCAGTGGTAATGTTGGAGGCGTACCCCCTGCAATAACAACTAGAGTGGATGAGCATGACAAATATGTTGGAAATGATACACAAATATCTGAAGGATGTCAAGTACACGAGTAATTGCTAGAAAGGTTGTTGCAGTGCATTTTTGCTGAAAATAACCTACAGACTTGACCCGCACTACCCCATGCCTACCCTCAAAGGCAGCCTATGGGAAGTATAGCCAAGCCACCATCACACATGGAACAAGCTTACTGAAATAGAAAAGGTGCAATTGAACCCAAAATATAAACACAACAAAACAACAATGATAATGGAGAGTTATTTAATTTCCTAAACATTGCCACCATATTTGGTTCAATTATAGAACTAACGGTAAAGGAAACTGCCTAAGAAGGTAATAGAAACTGCATTGTGATGCCAAGGGAAACCATTTATGTTTGTAAAACTCCTCCCATTGTTCTTTGCAACCAGATCATGGGTGGTAAAAAAGAAAGCATTCAAGTACTTTATTAAAGACCTAGACACAATTTGTGCCATCATTAATGAAAATTGAGGGCTTGACCCTCAACTTTTCTTCAAAAAAAAAGGTACTTTATTAAATAAAACTTTCAACTGTGTACACAATATTGGGGCAAATAAGCATTATGATTAGTGAGTACTGGAAGGTGGTACAGACATGCTAGATACATCCTAATACATCTAGCATGCCCACCACCAGTCATTTCTCTCTATCTTTTCAAGCACCTAACTGCTTCTCATTTATCTATCAAAAAGTAATAAAAGGAGTCCAGTGTCTTTACGTGGATAGGAGCTCTGGATATTGACCCCGACATGTTCAAGAACCTCTTTGATCTCTGACTCAAATGTGTACAGCGCTTCAGCAGGGCTGGGCCATTCGATGCCATCCATCCCTACACTCTTCCAGACCCCACGAGTAATCTCTGCTGAAAAGTAACTCGTAATCGTCGCAACGGAAGCGGGAAAGAAATCCACTAGATTTCTTAAACCTAGAATACACAGGCAAGCAATTCTAAAATTTACTAGTTTCCTTTAGTATAATTTGTATTCCAAAGGTGTAAGTATTGTCTGTTTGTGCATTGTGTATGTGTTTGTGAGGGGAGATGTAGAGAGAGATAATGAGATCAGTCAACTGACCCGTAGTCAAGTCGCGAGATGAGAGTCGTCCATATGCACATGCAGTAAGAAAAGCCTCTAAAACAAAAGGAATTGCCTCAAGCATATCCCATGCAGGAAGAAGCGGAGGCCTCTGGCAGGCGTCCTCAGAAACACTCCCAGATGACTCACTCCTACTACTGGAAGTCATAGTAGATGCACTACCTGCACCTGTGCTCATAGAAGTGCTAACAGAAACTACTACTTCTCCTTTATTGATATTCCGGAAAATCATATTTAAAATCATGTTTGCCACCTGGTAACATGGTTTTGATTTGCACAAACCTGAGATAACTGAGGCCATGCATGCCTGGTTCTGAAAATACCAGTTGCGCAATTTTGGGAACGAATCAATGTATACTGAATGGCGAGGTAATTCATGAACCGAGTAGGTATCATTTGCAGCGTGACCTTCATTATTGAGGACGTGGTTGTTGCGCATCAAGAGAAGGCAGTCAAGCATTGTCTCAGGACGGACTGGGCCACCACGACCAGAGACTAAGAGCTCTTGAGCTGGTCCATAGAACTTATAAAGGCGTACGAGGAAGAGAAATGCAAAGGAAAAGACAGAGTAGACAGTGACCTCATCCACATTGCTAGATTGGTAACTAGGTGGGGGTGGCATTGACCCAAAAGCCTCACACAATGGCATCAGAGCTGCTGCAACCTCTGAAACCTAACAACATATGCAAGTTATTTTAGGTTAGAAGCATTAATTACAGCTATGAATTTCAATTTTCATGGGCAAAATCAAATGTCCGTCCATACGGGTTTATTCTTAGTAGAACAAAACCTTTTTTCAATAGATTCATCGATAATATAATAATATTTCATCCTATAATCAGGACATTGCCAAGGCTTTAGTATCAGACCTTCCCGAAGAAGAGTTTTTGAAGCTTGAATGCACAACATGGAAGTGTCAGTTGTGGATGGTTTGTGTTGGTACGTTGATGGCACAATTTTCGATCAGATCAAATGCTCACTCCTGGTGAAAGGATTTTGAGCCAAATAGCTTGATATTCATATAGACGGACAGATCAAATAATGCACACCCTATTTTCATTCACAATCAATAGCAGTGGGTATGCACCCAGTTTGTGGCACACCAACCAAGCGCCACAATATTTCAGAGTTGAAAGAAGCCTATTTTTCTGCAATTAGATGCTATAAAGACTGGGCACATATCTGTCAAGCTATATGGACAAGGAAATTCAGCTTTGGTACAGATAACAGTACAGTACCATTTTGATTATTAATCTCGATTACAACTTTAGGTAACCATCCACTGGCACCCCTTGCATTCATAAACTGCGCGCAGTTTGCATCAACTCTCTTTCCTTTCATGTTTCTTGAAAAATTGTTTACCCAATTCTAAGAAACACCAAAATCCCCAAACTCAGCTACCCAGGAATGTAAAATATCCATAAAGAAGCGAAATCAGAAGTTTACCACCCCATATAGTGAAAGGATGTGGATAACGTCAGCGTGCGCAAGACATGACAATACTGCACTCAGCATATGCATGTGAGGAAGGTAACTACTAGTATCTCCCGATACAGGAGAATCAGATAGAAGAGGAGGAGAAAGCAACTTCACCACTATGCGCACAACACATTCCTGGATAATAAAATAAAAAACAGAAATATGTTTGTGCAAGATCTTAAAACATTGAAGCTCTGTATTCGAACTTGACCATATTTACAGGAAAAATGTCCACCACACCTTCAAGAAACTCAAATCTCATGTTCAAAACCAACCATGTGGCTTCATAAAAAAGAAAAAAATTCTTCCCAAAATTCTCATGTGTCAATTTTGTTTTATGTAACACACTATACCAAATTAAAACCTCTCATAGCCATTAATAAGATAATAAATTACTCCTTTTTGCCCAAACTGGGTGAGAGGCTCACTAAATGCATAGAAGAACAGAAAAAAAAATTCAAACCAATCATTTCTCTCTTAAGTTTAACGTGAGGCATATCAATGTCTCAGGTATAACTAATATTTAAAAAAAATAAAAATATGGGAATATATTTGCGTATAAATACTTTCCTTTGCTATTGAGAGGGCATAAAATATTGGTAACAGAATGCAAAATAAAGAGTAACATGAGCAAAAACTTCAAAGATACTGATCCTATAAATAAGAACGTAACTGCGACTATAATTTATATAGAAAATAAGTTGAAGGTCTAAGAGGCTTAAATTTTTTTTTTAAACATTTAAAGAAAAAGACGATGACAGAAATTTAGTATTGATTATAAAGCTTTCAATGGTAGTGATCCTATAAAAAATAACTGCAGACTATATATTTTAGAGAGAATAAATTGGCAGTTCGAAGAGGCATAACTTTTTTTTTTTTTTTTTGGTTGTAAGGAATAAATATGATAACTGAAATTTAATATCGATTATAAAGCAAATAAATATAGTGTCCATATAGTATGTAAATTTTACTTGTATGTTCCAGCCACGGGTTAAAGACACACCACACAAGATCTTTGAAGCGGCTGATCTCTCCTCCTCTGTTCCATTCAATGCCAAAAGATTCAATTTCTCCAGCTCTTTTATACTAAATACAAGTTGAAATTACAGATGAACCAATATTATAACTTACAACCAACAAAATCTCTGCAAAACATGAAACCTAAGTTCTATTACAGGTTGCAAAGTTTGTACTAAGTACCTTGTAGCGGGAGTTGCCATGAGTGCAATTTGGAGAGGCCCAGTAAGTGGAGCTCCTTGCATGAAGGTCAACCATGGCGAGTCGTGAATTGGCATCAAAGTTACCACAGATGGAAGCACATAGCCAGGCCAAAAATAGGCCGATGTATCAATGAGGTCTCTAGCAATGCATGCTTCCACCACTAGATGCAGTAAGTTCCCCACTGCAACAGAAAGATGCTGACATATCAGTTAGGGCTTAGGATCCCCATAAGACTGGTTTTTGGCAAACACATCCTCTCCTTCGAAAATAATACAATGACTTATTTTTCCTTTACTACGAATAAGCCTACAAAAATGAAAACAATTAAGCTAGAAAATCAAACTATTGATCATCTCAAAAAAAATGTTAAAATTTAACTTCTATTTTGTCATCTTTGGAAAAAAAAAAAACAAAAAATTTGGTAAGAGATATATGACTACTATAACATAGAAGGTTACAGTTTCTCCCTTTTTTTTTTTTTTTTTTGGTGGGTTGGGGTGGGGTGGGGGGGGGGTGATTATCCTTCTTTTGAAGGGCAAGGAAATGATCCTGATCCAGATGTTCAGAGGGTATAAAAAATATTTTACTTCTTTAGCATAATTCATATTCCTGGAAACTTCAATTCTAGTTGAAAGCCACCAATCTTCTTAAACCAGAATAATGTTTAGTTTATCAAGTTGTGCTTGTAGGCCTGACTGGTATAGTACTGATATAGATGATTAAAACCCCTTTGACCAGATTGACTCTTTGGACAAGCATTATAAGCATTCGACTATGATAGTTCTATTTCAGGGAAGTGAGAAAAGACAACCTGCTTTTACAGAAGAATAGTTGGATGGCATCATGCCAAGGTTGCCACTTCCAGCCTTGAAGTTCCTAACAAATGAAGCTGCTTTTGTGGCAGCATTATTCGTTATGTCAACCATGGTCAAAGGAGGAGAAAGAAGATTGGAGAACTGTCGTAGGGCTTGAAGACAAGCCACCAAGCTCTGCTTTTTAGAAAGAATTCCATTCCCCCCAGCACTACTTGTGTTGCTTTCCTCTTTTAAAAGAGGTGCAATAGACAAAGGGACTATCGCCAATAGCATGCACATTCTGGAGTCAAGATGGGGTATTGGTCCAATCATTGGCTCCCTACCCTGGTTTAAACATAGTATTATAAGGTATTTCGTACATGGTCTGTAATTTAAAGGGAAATAAAAGTTTCTATGTTATTTTCCTTTGACCAAAGTACACCGTCTCTAAGTCAAACAGAAATCAGAGTTTCTTATAAACAATTGTTTCTCAAGCTGACCTTCTTCAAATCAAATATATTCATTTGTTTACAGTTGTTGAACTAAGTACTGGGACTCCACATAACAAATTTTTGTATGAGCAGAAGATGGGCACCAATACAGAAGTAGAATAAATAAATAAAATATTACTGCACCAACCCGTTGGACCAGTCGAAGAGCTGAGAGCCACAGTGCTTGAAAGGTCTCCTGCCAGCTGGCTTGATTGATTATTTGTAATGTTGTGATCAATTCTGGTACAAAAGGGGTAAAACAAGAAACAAGGAAAAAAATAGGAAGTTATGTACCTCTTATATACTGATCATAAAAATAAAAATAGCTAAATAGGGAAAAAAAATTTCTGTATAAGTCTCTTCAAAAATGCAAATATTAAATTTGCCCCCATAAAAAGGTCAATATTCAATATGGCTCTACAAAAATTGATATATCCGCTATGCAGGTTATAGTACAAGGGACATTGATCGTTTTAACAAGAACATAAATATACAATAACAAAAAAAAAAAAGCAATTCAAGAAAAGAAATAAATTGTTGGATTTGAATGCACCTGTTAGTTTTTCAAAAACAGCTCCGGGGCAAAAGGTCTTCCTCTCCATGGAATTCTCCATGAAAATGTCAATAATAATCCAACATCCGCCCTTACCAGCACCAATGAGAAGGGATGGCGGCAAGTTCACCGATCCAGTATTGAGAAGATATCCCAGAATGCTGCACTTGTTTGGCAAATACTCCAGATTCATTGCCTTTTGTATATTAAAGAAGAGTTCTTCAAGTAGATGGTTTACAGCTGCTAAACTGTTAGTTGATAATTTGCGAGCCTCAATGAACCTTAGCCTCTGAAGAAAACTATTGAATGGTCCGGGCCTAACCTAGCATCAAAATCAAGCAAGCAATGAGACACAGAAAATGAATATTTCTAAATATTTTAGCAAGTCCTTTGGTAGAACTGATGCTATTTGCAGAAATGTTTTTTTCAGTTCTATTGAATGATTACAACATCATCTGAGGAACAGACATGCAAAACATATTCAAATAAAGCAATAGGAACATAGAAAGAAGAGTTGATTAGAGAATAATATAACTGAACCTACATGTTTAGGTATACTAGATGAAGCAAAATTTGGATTTTCTTCTCTGAGCTTATATTTTCCAATGCTTCCAGAGCCATGAAAGCATTTGATTCTTTCAGGGGGTCACGATGCTCGCCTCTTGCATCGAGATCTGAAGATTGTGACCCTTCATTCACAACCCTGCTTTGAGATGCAAATGGCAAGCCGTAATCTTCAAGTGCACAATCGATCAGGGTAGTTATGGTACTGAAAATGAATAAAACTACGGTTGTTCCAAAATCGATTTCTTCAACCTGGTATGTGCGGGAGAGCTGCATAGCACCTTCTATATATTTCATAATCCTGTAAAATTAATAGAAAATATATAATCATATAGGGGTTTAATTGTTTAAAGGATATGCATACTGAAATAAAATTCTTTAGTTGTTACCTTTTCCTACAAGGCCCGGCCTCAACAACAGAGAAGGACAGAGAATATCGTCTTATGAGCTCTAAAAAAAGCCTGTATGCTTCTGGCTGTGCTCTTCGATTTGGAATTACCCTAATCATTGACATAATTAGTCTCAAACATCCCCAAGCAAAAAATAAATTATAATTTCTCTGATGTAGTTTTGGTAGGCAAATAAATAGTTTCATAGGTTGCTTCTCTTTAATATAATTCTCCCAAACATTTGTATCACTATACCGTATGCATAAACGTACCTCTACCAAACCTGCTTGGAAAGAGCAAACCAACCATCTAAACTGACTAGAACACAAAACTTTATGTGAAATTGCAAACATAGTATTCAATTCTCAACTCTCTACTAAGAACAACAATTTTTGAACATCTGCTCCTTGAAGAAGAAATCAAGTAGAAGTAACACTTTTACTACTTGGGTAGGATCAGGTGGGTGTCTTTGGGTGGAAGAAATCAACATCTGTTAGAAGCAGTTCGCACCAACTTAAGGGATTAATTACTAAAATTAATATTGGGGCACATAATTAACAAAATAGAAGTCCAGCAGTTAATTTCGAAGGAACAAACAGGGACAACATACATGATACATGCCTCAAAACGCATATGTGATATGTGCATAGGAATCAAGTCAAACGCATTAATTACATAAATGTCCCCCAGTGACCAACATACTAAATTTTCAAAATTCAAGCCCTAAATTGCAAATTTCCTAACCAGGGAAGAAATCAAGAAACCGAAACGAAAGGCAAAAGGGTAAAGCAAACAGGGAGACTGTCGTTTTCCTAACCTGGAAGTAAGCAGAGCAAGCACTTGTAACGGGTACACCAGCCGATTCGCCATGGTTTGCTCGAGAAGTTTCCACATAAATGGTGAATTGTGCGAAAAGCAAAGATTCGACACCAGGATGGAAGCCAGCTCAGCACTGGGAAATACCGACCCTGACCCCGAGTCGCTGCTCTCGTCAGAGACACAGCACCGGCTCACCTCCAGTGCGCACACAAAAGGCGGGTCGCCACGTGCCTCTGATGCTGTCACTGCTGCCATCACCTTTCTCTCCAAATCTGGAGTTGGAGAGGGAGACACAGACACTTCCATTGTTTCTTCTCTAGTTGACAGCATCCTTCTCTCACTAGGCAATTGCAAATTGAGAGTGGTGGTACTGGTAGCATACGCCATTAATCTAAATTAATTAATTAATTAACTATTGCTCTATTGGATTATAATAATCTTCCATAGTTGACCGATTTATTCCTATATAGGGAACTGTAACATCGGCGATTTGAAACATTTGATCGGCGACCCGACCGTCGCTATCATCCCAGCAAATTTGATGCGGTTAGACGGTTAGTGCGTTTCTTTTGAATAGAAAAAAAATGGTGCGCTATTTCATATAATAGAGAGACGAACGAGCGAACGCGTATCCTCTGCATTAACTCAAAAGATTCCCTTTTGAGTCAATGAATCTCAACCGTCTGATTTTAAACGGAGCCAATCCGGCTATCCCTATAACATAGGGGTCTTTCAATATTAGTATAGATCTAGTCTACACGAATCTTAAAATATATTGGACGGTTAATGTCCATTAACTCAAAAGATTTTCTTTTGAGTTAATGTAGAGAATACGAATTCCGAAAGAGCATCGGTCGGGAACGCGTATCCTCTGCATTAACTCAAAAGGGAATCTTTTGAGTTAATAAATCTCAACCGTCCGATTTGTTTCAAAATTCGTGCAAACTAGATCAGCACTAATATTGAAAATCCTCCTATGTCATATGCCGTAGCCAGATTGGCTCCGTTTAAAATCAAACGGTTGATATTCATTAACTCAAAAGATTTTTTTTTGAGTTAATGCCGAGGATACGCGTTCCATCGGTCAGTGCCTCTGCCCTCTATCACTCTTATGTCATCAGAGCAATTAGAGGCGTATTTATTTGCCAGTAAAAAAATTTAGCAATTTTTGTACTGGAATTCGGATGCCATGATGTGGGTTTGCACCAAGTCAAATGCTTCCATAATATATTTTGTTAAAGCCAATTGGATTGTAATAAGTTTGTGTACTTATGTAACTTTGCGTTCTTCAACCAAAGTCCCAATTGATTTGCATTATTCCAATTGTAGGGTTCTCACTTAGATGGATCTATATAATCTAGATCGTTGGTTTTAAATTAGATTGTGGACTCTGGTGAACAAATAAATCGTTTCAAATCGGGGAGTCAGAAAAAAGAAATTAAGATGAGATCTGAGTAACATTTCAAATGTTGACGACAATAAAAAGATCTTTTAAAAAACATATATAATAATTATAGAGATCAATAAAACATTATATATTTTTATGAAACAAAATATAATCATGAGTAAGGTTAAAATGCACCATTAGTTTTGTATTTCAACCATACCCACATCTCTATCTTCTTTTTTGATGGTTGTCAGCAATTGCCGGCAATATATCATATATTGATATAAAAAAAGTTTAATTACAAACCAAAAGTAATAGTAAATTAAGCCCACCTCTAGAGCTATACAATGAGGCGAGTATCTCCCAGTTACAAAATCTCAGAATAAGAAAAAATTAACTTGTGGTAATCTCTAACAATTGATTCTCCATGACTCAATTTCTAAAGTCGTGGCATTAATGAGAAGAGGAATCGTCCTCTCCTCATTAGAAAAAAAGTTTCATGTTTCTTTCTCTCCATAATGCCCATGTAATGATTATATTTTTTTCTCAAATTTTGATTTTTTTAAAAATAGAAAGACAATAATATTTTCTGTATTTATCTAGAAGTGACTTTTGAACAGAGATCAATCATTCAGATTCAAAGTATTTTTATTTTTTTCTAATAAAACATAAAGAAATATTTTAATTTTTCTTACAGCCATGAAAAATCTGATATGAAAAATATTGATCCGGGTTATTTGTTTAAGTATTTCTAATAAATCAAATTATATGGTATTCTTTCTAATTTCAAAAAAAATATAAAAAAATATCTAATATTTTAATAAAATAAATTATAACATTTTCTAATTAAATAAAAAAATAAATGAAAAATTATTTTAAATTGAAACCGATGAATATGTCATCGGTTCAAAAAAAAATTTCACAGGAGTGTAATGATTACAAACAGAATTTTAATCTGAGTCGTTCGTTGTTTGAAAAAGTGTGCAGAAAACATCAAAAATCGTGCTGGGCTGAAACCGATGACAAGGTCATCGATTCTACCTTTCTGAAACCGATGACATTGTCATCGGTTCTAGCTTCTGAAACCGATGACATTGTCATCGGTTCTAGCTTCTGAAACCGATGACAATGTCATCGGTTGGATAGATTTTGAATTTCATGCAAATTTTGTATAGATTGTTAAATTAATTTATTGTTTTGTATATTTATAAAAATTTCGGCAACATAAAACATGAATGATCAGATAAAAAAATAAACATAAACCTAGACTACCCATATTCACAACATTATCTTATGAAGGATATATTGTTAATATAACTAAAATTTCTTAAAACAACAAAATCTGTCAGAAATTCGGACAAAGAAACTTCTTTTTTTGCCCATAGGCTCGAAGAAACTTATATTCGGATTTGAATTGGAATTAACGTAAAAAGTAGTTCGGAATAGTGCTAATTTGGATTAGTGACTATTCTTTGCTCATTCAAGTATATTTTTATATAGAGATCATATTGAATGGTTCAAATCGACCGTTTAAGTTTCAAAAATAATGATGTTGGTTTATAGTACAAACCAATCTGCACTATGCATAGTACGGTAACCTCACTCCTTTCTTCGCTAAAAAAAAATTACACTTAAAAAGGAAGCCAAGCAAATTAAAACGATAATCACAAACAAAGAGAGAGTTGCTGATCAGCTCCCGTCATGTCTTATGAAAAAAGCCTTCCTCGGTAGGCAGTGCTTGACAAAAGCATTTGGCAATGTCTTATGAAAAAAGAGAGAAAAGAACAAGATGCAAGTTAGCGCCGTTTGGAACAAAAAAAGTTGAGTCGGAGAAAGCTTTCATTTCACCATGTGAATGATCTATGCTCCCACCACAGCTGGGATGGAAAAAGTCGCGATTTAAGGACATGTTCACCAGATCATTGGAAATAGGCATAGGCTCATGAATTAAATTGAATTTTACTGTTTACGTGGGAAAAATGAATAGTGTATTGGCCGAACAGACCCTAACTGTTCTAATATTCTCATGGGTTATGACCTCAGACCCTGAACAATTTAATGAGAATAAGCCGTTAAAAAATGATGCGGAAATATTCCGGTCCGTGATCAATTTGGAAATAGCTAGGTATCCAAATTTCATCCTCTCGTAAGTCGTAACCAATCCAAGGACTCTTATATCTTATCTTAAAAGTTTTTTACAAGTTATTGGCAAATTAAATGTCGAAAACTAAAATTTTATTGATATTGCACGTAATTTATCATCTCAATACATTAGGTAAGTATTTTGATAACTAACACTCAATCAAGTGACAAGAGAATGTTTTCCGTATAAAATATCGTTTGATTGAAATCCGAATAAGAAACCTTTATAATTATGAGAATTTAGAACTTTTAATTAGGTAAGTACTCCATTAATTAGTAAACATTCTCTTTTTGAAGGTGTGTGTATATTAAAAAAAATGACATTCTTTTTGATAACTAACATTCAATCAAGGTGTGTGTATATTAATTATCAAACATTATGAGAACTTAGTAAACGTTCTCTTTTGGAAATTAAAAAAAAAAACTGATAGATGCAACTCTTATATGCAAGTCTCGAAAGTGTGTGTATATGATAACAACAATGTTTCTATTATCAATCGTATAATAAGTATAAAATGGTTAAAATAAATGGTCTCAAACTATTAATAAATTGTTTGTTCGGTTGAACCGAATAGAGGAATTCAATCTCAAAAAATCAAAACACGTAGATTCAAAACTGAAAATAAACCAAAATAATACACGAAGTCTCAAACTATTAATAAAATCGGTCGGTTCGGTTTATTCGGTTTTGAGAATTCAAAACCAAACCAAACTATTTCATAAAATCAACCGAACCGAACCATTTAAACCGAAAAACCGAACTATTTAAACAGAAATTAAACCGAAATTTTCTGGTTTGGTTTAAAACCAAATAAACCAAACCATTTGACCACCCCTAACCGTGACACAAACTTTTGTTTTTTGTTTTTTGTTTTTTTTTAATCTTTCCAAAACGAATCTTGCAATTTTTAAACGACAATCTCTGTGGCATGTGTTTAATTTTGCGTGGTTAGCAGTTATGAGGTTGCTACCTGAATTTAAATAAGATTAACCAGCTCTCTTCATTTTATTTTTCATATTTTAAATCTTATTTAGCAGTTTAAATCACGGCATAAATAAATTTCCTTGAAAGAGTAAGATGTTTTTTTAGGAAGAAATTTCACGCATATCCCTCAAAATTACATATTTTCCTATTTAAACTTGAAAAACTCACAGATTTACTCATTTTTATTGTTTATTATAATATAACTCATTTTAAATTTATAAAATACCTCTTTACCCTTTATTAAAAGCATAAAAAAAATATAACATGTTTAAGAAAAATGTCAATCTTATATTTACTCTGTTTTTGAGAGCAAATGGGTCATTTTTTTACTTTATCAGCACATTTCTATGGGGAGAGGAGGGTGTCCGATGCCCATCGGACCAGAACAGTGTTCAATGGGTGTCCGCTACCGTCCGATCTACTTCAAAATCTGTGCGCACGTATATTAAAGCAAACAGTACCGATATTAAAGTGATGCGCACAGATCTTTAAGTGAATCGGACGGTATCGGACACCCATCGAACAGACTCTGGTCCGATGGGCATCGGACACCCTCCTCTCCCATTTCTATGATCCAAATGAGGATCTGAATAGGATTAATGGATTTGTAATATCTATCCACAGCCCTACATGAAAGGCGTCGTGTGTGTTAGCTCTCAATGGACCAACCGAGTAGATACTAATAATCAACAAAACGTAATTTGATAATTTCTAAATTCTAATGCACTAATTAACCTCAGGTTCCCTTGTTATTCTTGCTTCTATGACAGCTCAATGAGAAACAAAAAATAATGAAGGAAGAAAACAGTTGACAGAACTCATGACTTAAATAGAGAACTTTTTTCTTTTGCAAAAATTATATCATAATCTACAATAACTAGATCAATTCAAAAGCTAATCCAAGATAATCTTCAGATGTACAAGAGAGCAGATCCATTCAATTCATAACAAAAAGACTTGTATAGTTTGACATTGAGAAAAGCAAGTAGCTATCAATTATCAGCAATTGTACCTATCTTTTCTGTTATAAGCCGCACAGCTGCGTTGGCCGAGGAGAAGGGGCCGTGAAAGCTCTCCCGGTAAGAAAGCCTTTCCAAATCTGTAATCATTCTAAGCAAAATTTCACCCAGGTCGGTTTCCTTCGATGTCAAGGATTCATAAAACGACTTTGCGGCCACTCTGCTGATGTCTATGTTGGTAGGCTCGGGGCAATACTCATCATCTAACCATTTGTGTAGAGTTTCTCTCAGCCATTCTGACTCCTGCACTAAACCTTGGTGAGGAAAATTGATTTTGAAATTAGTGCATGCTTTCTTTTTTCTAGCTTCTTTAAGTATAAAACCCGGTATCAACATTTTGTCTCCTAGGGTTCTGAACTCGCACTTTGATACTTTGTCAGAATGCACTCCAAACCCCCTATCTGCCAATGGTTGGTAGTAATTTTTCATTTGCCTGTTTTGTATCATATCTAAGTTAGGGTCTTGCATGTATAAACCTATTATTTGCTGCATTTGAAAACACCGCCGAAATTTTTATTTTCTTGCATTCTAATCTAAAGTCCAACTTTTTCAAGAATGCAAATTACACTAACTGTTAGGTTGATTTCATCAGGAGTATATACACCATTTTTGTTGACAACTTTTCCCTTTTCTGTGATGATATTTTTAAATTTACAAACATATATGAATTGGACATGAAGTGATTAGTTGAGTTAACGAAATGCTCTGGAGCACTTTAGTCAATTTTCTTATGGGGACATAACTCACAGTTTAAATATTTGGTATTTTTAACAGTACTTTGAGCATATTAGGCCCATAGTCTACTGCAAATCATGCATCCATCAGGCGTAAAGCAACTTTCGCTCTTTTGTAAGTTGTTGTTTGTTTGTCCTGTAAGGATTCTACAAATAAAAACAGAAAAACAGAATGTACAATACTGACTCCTACCAGTAAAGTACAAGTGTCACCAGAAACAATCTAATTTACTTGAGGTCTGAAACCTTCTAACCTTTGCTAGGATTTAAGAATTACATTGTAAAGAAGAAAAAAAATGACTGGTACCAGACTGACTCTCTAAGGTTGTCAGGTAGAAAACTGTAATCCTGACACACCATCATTGTAACATATCAATGGGTAGTAACAATTTGGCCTAATGGAACTGGGACTTTCAGATAAAAGAAAAAACAGAAATATTTTTTTTAAATAGTAGACCGAAAAAAACTTAAACAAAAAAAAGAAAGAAAACGAATGTACCTTGAGAGCAATTGAAGGGATTGACCAAGCCTGAGGGACTCTGAGCTCCTGTACCCGTTCCAGGGGCCTTCCCTCTTCTGATGACAGCTGATCCGATGTGGCCAACCGGAGTATACAACCGTGTGGCCGTACGCTTACACCAGAGTGTGCAATGGATGGAATGCGAGAGCAGGGATAAGAGAACAGGAGAGGGTTTCTCGGAGGAGGCGCCAAAGGGATAGAACGGAGAGTAAAAGATGCCATGGGTTGATTCAGCAAAGGTTGGACGAGAGAAACTCGTGCTGGAAAGGAGAGGATCCAGAGATCCAAAAGCAGTGAGCAGAGAGAGAGGGGGGAGAGAGGTGATATTCTTGGGCTTTCTTTCTGGGCCTCTTCGGCCCAGACCTGTAAATTTTTTTTTCTTTTCTTGTTCGAAGGTACTCTTGAGTCTTGACAAGCCTTCTAAACAAAATAAAAAGGTAGGGGTAGAATTTAACTTTAAAATTTACAAAATAATTTGGAATAACGAATTAAAACGGTTGAAATTAATTTATTTCATAAGTAGTGAATTTACATGTTAAATTTATAAATTTATAAATTAATTTAGTATAAAATCTAGCGATAAAAGAAAAGAAAGCTTAACAGTAAATTTTAAATATGTCTATTTTTCATTATTTTTTATTGCTTGACTTTATACTAAATTAATTTATAAATTTGAATGTAAACACATGCACTCATGAAGTAGATCGATTTCTACAGTTTAGATCTATTGTTAGAAGTCAATCCGATAGATTTTTTGGTTAAGCTCACCAAAAGACTTTGTGAGCTTAACACCTTAGTTCTACTCGGAAATGTACATTAATAGTAGGAGTACCATGTTCTTAGCTCACCGAGTTTTTTTTGTGAGTTTAACTTCAAAATCTATTAGAATGACTTCAAATAATAAATTCAAACCATTGAAACCGATTTACTTCGCGAGTGATGCATTTATATGTTAAATTTATAAAATTTTAACTTAATTTAGTATAAAATTAAACAGTCGAAAAAGAAAATTTATAAGATAATTTTAATACATTTATTTTTCATCATATTTTAACCGTTTGATTTTATACTAAATTAATTTTAAAATTTATAAATCTAACAGGTAGATGCGTCATTCGTAAAATTAAAACTAACCTACTTAGGCTGCTCACATGAAATTACAATTTGTTAGTAACCACACATTATTTTTTGCGCACACCTTACAGAAACACATGGAACACAGACACACAAAATATCTAATGCTCTGTTCTGTCAAATGATTTGGGTAATACACCAAGAAGCCATGTGATTCATATCATGTAGGGTACACTAATGCAGCCTTGAATAAGAAATTATCTTATTGGCTTGATTTGAAGCAAGTTGTAGCATATGTTATATTCTATTAATTTGCTCCGTTCAAAATTATATAAATAAGTTCTGCATGGGTGAACCAAACTGTGGAGATAAAAAAAATACATAGAAATCAATCATTAAAAAAATTTCTGTAATAAATGATGATCGTTATGATATTTTATTTTAAATTACATAAAAAATCAGAATTTTAAAAAAAAAATGTGGATCTATTGACTTCATTTCTATCATTTAAATCGGTCTCTGAGTCTCTGGTCAGTCTACGCTGGGCCTTGTTGGAGAAATAAAATAAATTAAAATTTGTTGTCATCTGAGAAATTCATCATCAGCAACAACAGGTTGCAGTATATTACAAAAGTAAACACTTTAAAAAAAAAAAAAAAAAAACTAAATTACATGGTGCATAATACACATAGCACTGCTATCAAGTAATGGTCGAGTAAACTAGGCACGATCTTGTTAAAAATGTAAAAACAAAATAAATCTTCGTCTAAATACTTATTTTATTTTCATATTTGTAACTATATCATTTTTATTATGATCAGTTAATTTTGCACGTTGTCAAATGCGTGCCTTGACTTTTCTTTTAACCAGTTCCAAATTAACCAAGATAATTCACGGACAATGGTTTGACACATTCTAGACAGTGATTTTTATTAATATTCAAAACTAAATATAAATTATCAAATATGTCTAGAAAAAGGTAGATAATTGTAAAAATGTCCAAACTAGCCAATTATTTGCCGGTCTTTATTTTTTATTAGAACTGGTCAATAATTGGCCGCTTCTTGATTTTTTTTTTTAGAAAGTTATTTTAATTATCGAGTTTATATTAAGACTATTTTTTTACATTATTTGTTCTATATGTATTGACTAATTAGTAAATATCAAGCTTTGAGAATGTCCGATAGGTAATAAATAACTTCATTTAAGCTCCGAAAATATCCAATACTATATAATCTAATTTATTATAAAGATTGCTGATTTTTATATTTGATTTATTTGAAATTAATATTACATCTCTTTCAGACGGATGTTTATTAGTGCTCTAACAAATTCGATATGAGTCTTTCTATTATAATGCATCTGTATTAATTTTTTTAAGTAATTTCTCTCATTTCTAAAGCACATGTATGTTGTACATGTATTTATCCAAGACATCTCTCATAAACAACCGATATTAGGATAATGAATAAAGTAAGAGAGACGATATCTTCACTGAGAAGCATAAAACAACGATGAAATATCAAACGGCCATAAAACAGCACTCGAGTGTCCGATTTCATCAAATGACCATTTTTCGGAAAGCTTGCAAATATACGCATACGTCACTGACAGCTATGCTGTTTTTCAAATTTCAAAATTGCCAAAAAAAACAAAGGAAAAAACTTCAAAACTTTAGTTGAAGTTTTCGATTAAGATTTTCATTCTTATTTTTCGATCTAAGTAGCTCAGTAAATTGGTTATATAATGAACTCGTGGAATACCAATTTTTACTATTTTTAAATTTTTTTTACTATTTTTATAATTTATGAAAGATGGCACAAAATAACTTAAAAATAAAAGAAATTTGTGAAGAGTATTTTCTCGATAGTCTTTCGAATCAATCAAATTATATAATATCAGACATTCTCGTAGTTTAAATGAAGTTATTTATTACCTATCGGATATTCTCGAAGTTCGATATTTACTAATCAGTTAATTCATGTACAATAAATAATAAAAAATTAGACTTAATATAAACTCAACAATTAATATAGCTATCTCAGAAGGAAAAAAAAAAACTAAGAAGAGGTCAATAATTAGCCAGTTCTAATAAAAAAAAAAAAAAAACCGATCGGTTTAGATATTTTCATAATTACAATTTAATTTTGAATATTAATAAAAGGGAGAATTTGTTATGTGCCACTCAAAAACTTCAAATTTGTCAAAATGCCACTCAAAAAACAATATTTGTCAAAATGCCACTAAAACTCAATCTCTATTTTTTTTTTGCCATTATCCCTATTTAGACTCAATTTATAAATTCTAATATTTCAAAATGACCAAACTGCCCCTGTTAGATTTTTTTTTTTCGAATTTCAAATGTTTTTGGAAAATCAAATTTTTCGAATTTCAAATTTTTCCAAACTTCAAAATTTCAAAATTTTCAAATTTTTTCGTGGCAGCCCCCGGCTCGGACTACCCAAAAAAATTTGAATTTCAAATTTTCAAAATTTGACATTTTAAAAAATTTGAAATTTTAAAAAACTCGAAGTGGCATAAAAAATTTAAAAAATTTGGGGAGTCCGAGCCGGGGGCTGCCACGAAAAAATTTGAAAATTTTGAAGTTTGGAAAAATTTGAAATTCGAAAAAAAATTGAAATTCGAAAAATTTGATTTTCCAAAAAAATTTGAAATTCGAAAAATTTGAAATTCGAAAAAATTTGAAATTCGAAAAATTTGAAATTTGAAAATTTTGAAATTCGAAAAAATTTGAAATTTCAAAAAATTTGAAATTTCAAAAAATTTGAAATTTCAAAAAAATTTGAAATTCGAAAAAAAAAAATCTGACAGGGGCAGTTTGGTCATTTTGAAATATTAGAATTTATAAATTGAGTCAAAATAGGGATAATGGCAAAAAAAAAATAGGGATTGAGTTTTAGTGGCATTTTGACAAATATTATTTTTTGAGTGGTATTTTGACAAATTTGAAGTTTTTGAGTGGCACATAACAAATTCTCCCTTAATAAAATCACGGCATTCTAGATTGTTTCACACAACCGATATTTTGACTTGCTTTTGACCAGAGACACTGTCTGTATATGTGCTGGGATATTCTAGTTTTGAGGTGACAATAAGTCTCTCTCGGCCACACAAATGGATAGCAACTGTTTGACACATACAGTCACTGAGACTTTGGCCAATGGACAATTCAAACGTGGTGGTCATTCACTCATTTGTGGAACATTAATTTTTCTATGGTTTGGTTATTTTAACCGAACTGATCCATCTAAAATATTGTTGTTGAACGTATTTAAAATTTAAGTTGTACCAATTTGACAAATGAAGTTTATTTTGGTTTCAACCGAACTGATTGTCTGAACAACCCTAACATCAGTACTTTTACTTGATAGTCCTCCAGTAAATGATATGTTTTTACAATATTTTTTTAGTAAATGTTGGAGGTCAAGCTACTCAATTATTTAATATCTCTGTTATTATAACAAAAAAAATTTTCCATCTGAGTTTTAAACTCATGATCTCTCATATAAGAGACTATGTGTCTTATTTACTTATGTTTTTACAATTTACTAAACTTTTAATAAGTACTGTTTAAGGTGAATGAAATCATGTAGAAATTTAATAATTAGCTAAAAGAAATTGAAACCAGGCAGAATTTCTATGAGATTCCAGCGGATAAAGATTCACTTAAATATAATATCAAAGTCTGAATAGTGAATATCCGTCTAGAACAAAAAAATAAACGAGTGGTGGTCATATTTTTAGTACTAAGCAAGCAATTGCAACAAAATTGGGGACTAAACGGAAAATGTCATAGAGAGAGAGAGGTTCATGGCCTAGCGATCGACTGGTCAGTATGATACGATCAGCAGTTGAGCGCCAACTACGATTTTGACTTGCGTAGAGTGCACTTCCAGGAAACTTCCTTTCCCATTTTCCGTTGCATCGCTGGCATTTACACAATCTTCTCGTTCTGTCCTTTTCATTTTTTTTTTAACAGTATAAATTGGGCCGAAATTTTTATTAATAAGAATATAAATAAAAAAATATCGGTTTTGGAAAAATTTTGTAGAGAATTTGAAAAGTGGAAAAACTATGATTGTTTAGAACGTTATCTGGACTCGATTGTTTACAACAATCTGATTAGCGAAATTAGATTATCGCTAATTAATGTGTTTAAAAAAAATCTGGCCGTTATGGACGATAACAGCCAGCTATAGTGATTTTTTTTCCATACCATCATAGAACTGAACTTAACTTAACTTAAAAAAATTTGTAGCTGGCCGTTATCGTCCATAATGGCCAGCTACAATGTTTTTTTTCCCTTTTCTGGCATTAATTAGCACTAATCATAGTTCGCTAATCAGGCCGTTGTAAACAATCACGGTTTTTTAATTTTTCAAATTCTATGCAAAATCTTCCCCGAAGTTGATATTTTTTTTATTGATATTCTTATTAATAAAAATTTATGCATGAATTGGGAGGTGCTTTAATAGGATTTTTTTTATATAGAATTGTATTAAAATATTTTAACAAAACATGTACATTAGATTTGATTTTTATATAAAAAAAAAAATAGCTCTATCGATTCTGTTTTAGTATGCTTATTACGGTGGAGCAAAAGTTTCTACCTCAGGATCGATGGAGTTGTTTTTCATAAAAATCAAATCCAGTATGCTTTGTTTAGTTGAAATATTTAAATTTGATGCTATTTAAAAAAAAAAATCCTTCAATAGTATCAGATCAAATTCCATATGTTCCATTATAGCTAGTGACAGAGATAAAGAGAAGGAATGGGGGTCATCCGTCAAAGACAAGGAATGAGGATCAATTAGCGGTTCAATGAGTATCCGACCAAATTTGATATGTCTGATTGGAGTTAGTGACAGAGGCAAAGATAATGAATAGAGATCATCCATCAAAGGCAAGCTATGTTGTATGGATACGGATATGTATATCGTATTGGATGTGATACAGGTTATGATGATACGGCAATTTTCAACACGATATAGGTATTAGGAAATACAAAACGAGTACCGATACAACATCACGGTACACATTGGATACAGATATGGAACAATATATAAAGTATTGGAGAACATAGAAAGCAAGGAATATGAGTCAATTGACTCTTATTTATTTTTAAAATTTTCGTATTTTAATATTATTTTGTATATAATTTAGGATAAAATGCTATGAATAGTATAAAATTGATCTCATTTGCATCATGAAACTTTAATGCGATTGATTTCATTCATATTTGACTTTTATAACTTAAAAGTCTAACTTTCACATCAAATTGCGTACGCACTTGACTTGCACGGATTTTAAAGTTTTTCGCACAAATTTTTATACAGATCAAACAATTCTTGATGCCCGTCGGATCGACTCCGCTTCCCTTACACTAGCCGCTGTGTAGATCTGCGCATATCAGAGTATCAGACAGCTCTTTTATCAAAATTCGTGCAAATTCTGATAAATTTGTTCCTCAATAAAACCCAACAGCAGGTACAATTTGTGCATAGCACGTGATGTCGTGATAGCCTGATAGACAACTGGACAAATACTCTAGTCTATAATACCTTGCTATGGCCTACGGGCTGTTAAATTGTTAATGAAGCAAAAAAATAATAATAATAATACCTTGCTATTATTCATCTCAATTTCGTCTCTTCTCTTTTCCAAATTATCAATAAGACATTTTTAGGTTTCAATTTGAAAAATGAACCGTTCAAAATGATTTACGTCATCACTAATTGATCTTTTCGCTAAACTAATCTAATGCATGAACCAGGTTTCATCAAAATTTAAATATTTCAAATTCAAGGTTGGAACGATGAATAACTTTTCGTGTAGTAATTAGGTTTAATCAAAGAAATAATATATTAAAAGCTGCGTATGAAAGATAAATAATTTTTTTATGAGCCAATAATTATTTTGTTCGGCATCAGGGTCGCTACTTTTATAAAAGTAGTCGGCACACAGACTTTACAATTCGAGTCAATTTTCCAAGATATCAATTTGAGGCAATTTTGAGGAAATTTATCAAGATATTAAGTCATGAATATAATAAAAGGGACTGAATTCTCTATCTTCCAGGGGGCAGGATTTTTTTGCTCCTGAGTCACTGACACGTGGACTCACACTAAAACTAAAAAACAATATTTAAATTTATAAACCCGTCTGGATTCACATGTCAGCCTCACTGGAGGCAAGTGATCTATTTCTATAATAAAATAGCTAGAAGATAGAGTATAGATAAGTGAGAGTATAAAATTAATTCCTTCCCTTATTTTCTTCTTTATTAATTTTCTTACTATTAAAATTCCTTCCTTTGCCATAGTTCACAAGAAATTGTAAATTTGCTTATCTTTATTGACTTATACCTCTTAAAACTTAACTATTGCATTTATACCCTTAAACATAAAAAATGTCCCCTATGGCCTGCTAGAAAAACTTTCCCTCTGTGTTATTCTGCAAGATGACCAAAACCTTCCTTGTAAACTCTTTATACATTTCATTGATACATTTTTTGTTTGTTTGACCAAAAGATACATCATAATATTGTATACATGATAGCGCACCTAGCCATTAGGTAGCTAGAAATGATATCAAAGCAAACAATGTGGGAACTAATGATTAGAGTAACCACTTTTGAGATCTATATATCACCTAAGATGAATTTAAAACTAAAACATTGAAATTAAAATTAGAGTGAGGCTACGGTAATACACATTTTATAAAGATAATTTCTATATAAAAATGTATTTGGAGACTGAATTTTATTTTATTTTAAAATCTTTTACTATTTTTAAGATAGATAGAAAAATCACACCTACCTATCTAAAATAATAGTAAAAAAGTTTAAAAAGAACGTAAATTAGTCTTTTTAAGTACAAATTTATATGGTGGTCACCATAAAAAGAGAAGGTAGTACAGTTGGCTAGGAGAGAAGTCCTAGGATTGTTGATTATCCAAAGGTCGAGAGTTCGATTCTCCCTCACGACTTTGCAGCTTCTGCGAAGATTTTCAAAAAAAATATATGGTGATCACCATAACCTCACTCACATATGAAAAAGGTTTAAATCAATTGTTTGAATATTAAAAATTGAGATAAAAAATATGAAGCATATTTAAGCACAAAATCTGAACCATCCTTATATACAAATTGGCATCACTAGTCTTCATCAAAATACGTATAATTTTGTGTTGACTCCGTCTCCGTCACCGTCGGCCGTCCCCGTATATAATGACGTAATATCCTGCACTTCAAGGAAAACAACCAAAAACTATGGAAAAAGAATACCTTACTTTCATTTTATAAATTTCTAGTTACCACCACCTCCATCCCAAAATAAAGTATCATTACTAGGTCCCACACGTTATAACAGCAAAGCCTCCACCTACACTCCACTCCGTTCCTACTCTCCTCTTTTCTCCCTCTCTTCTTATTTCAACGACGCGCAAACAAATCCAGCATTTGCCACGCTACCCCTATATATAACAAACCCTTTAATTTCTCTATATCTATCCCTATCCTTTCCACTAACATAATATTGTACTCCCAACTTCCAACTTCCATTTCAATCTCAAAGGGAACAAAACAAAGAATTAAATATATCCATGGGCAATTACCTCTCATGCACACTTGTCAAGGCAACTGCAGGTGGAAGCACCGTCAAGGTAATACTCCCTGACGATCAAGTTCGCCGATTCAATGGACCTGTCATCGCTGCCGAGCTCATGCTAGATGCTCCCGGCAACTTCTTAGCTGAAGCACGGTGCATGCATCTCGGTCACCGGCTGAAAGCGCTGTCGGCCGATGAGGAGCTCGAGATGGGGAGCATCTATGTCATGCTCCCCATGAATAGACTAAATGCCGTTGCGATGACAGCCGACATGGCCAGACTGTTGGTTTTGGCTACCAAGGAAGCAAAGCGGGTACCGGCATCGGCACGGGTTCAGCCAGATTCTGTTGCGGATGTACACAAAACAGCAAGAGTGGATGACGTCGACGATCCGGAGACCGCGGCAGAGATCGGAGAATTCAAGCATAGATTGAGCTGTGGTAGGTCTAGGAGGCCTACACTGGAGACCATACAAGAGGAGAATTTTGCTTCTAGATGATCCGAGTTATTATATATTGTGGGGAACAATTAATTTGTTAATTAATTAACTAGATATGTAGGTTTTGATTCATTTTTTTCTGGAATTGAAGAGTTTCTGCTTTCCCTTGATTATTTTTTTTTCTTTTCATATGCGAAAAGAAGGGACTGATACTAAATTTGATCTTTATTAGTTGGGTCTGGTTGAAGTATTGTAATTGTAAAAAAAAAAAAAACGACTTATGTACGGACAATTGTATATTATATATGTAATTTTTTTTGTAGAAAGAAAAAGGAAATTGTGTGTGAATTGTGCTCTTTTATTTTATATTTAGTTCAGCATTATCTTGTTTTATGCGTGTAGAGAAAAACAACTGGTTTCATTTTCCAGCACGCGAGCGGTGATTAAAGACCCAATCCAATTTTTGAAAGAAATACCTATCTACAATAATTCAACAGTCGGAACAGATTAATTGCAGTGGCAAAAATGGATCAAAACTTGGTCAATCTGAAACCAATACTCGGTCAAGATACAGACTTAATTTGTATTTAATTGGTAGTATTTAAAAATGAGAGAAATAAAGACTTGAAAAGTTGAAATATCCAATTATACACTAGGCCGAATAGTTCAAGTCTGGCCTGTAGCAGGCTATCAGCTAATTATCTGAATTGGAACATTTTTCGGACAACCGAGAACACAAAGTAGGAATATTAGATAGGAAAAAAAAGATAAATGATTAATTTGGGGATAAGAGTTCTATTTCGGTATTTCCAATTTATAGCCAGCCAATAAAAATACTTAAATTTGATGCATGATGAGTAAAAAAGTGAGAACTATATACAAATTTAAATTTTGCTAAAAAAATTAATGACGTCTGTTAAAATACTTAATAGAAATTAAGTTAATTTAATTTCTAAACTTCTGCACTCGTTCGATTAGCTTTTAATTATTTTTATTAGCAATTATTACTGTAGAAGGGATAACAAGAGTCCAGTGGTGAAGCAAGAATTTTTATCGGGAGTAGGCAAAAATATTTATAGTTTAACTAAAAAGGAGAACATATATATTGCAAAAAAAAAATAAACGTAACAAAAATTACAAGATCAATCAAAATAAATAAGAAGTCAAAATAATAGAAATGAACGTAAATTTTTTCAACTCAATCAAAAATTTATAGCAAATATTCTTTTACATAACACAAATTAGTGTCAAATTTAAATTAAATAATAGAGCCACAGAAGCATTACAGTAAATTGGATGTTTTTCAAATGATTATGTAATTTATTACTCATCTCTAATTTAGACTAGATGAAAAAAAAAAAATCTATCCGTCTTTTGTAAAATAGACATTTTTATCCACTGTAAATAGCTAATTTGAATTTTTTTTTTTAATAATTCCCAGCAGAGGCTGCTAGGTTAAACAACAAATTTGAAGTTAATTCATATCTAAGCTCCCTTCTCATCTATTTCCTTTGCAAACATTATCATTGTTTCTATTTGAAAAAACATAACAAATTAGAAGAATTTCTTGATTAGGTTATCTTTGAGCTTTGCTAAACTCCAGTTAGATCAAGCCATTCATGAATGTACACATTTTACATGGAATTGGTATAAAGTTTAAGAGCGTAACAATACCAGTCACGGGCTCATTGTCATTCATGAATGTAAAAATTAGGGTTATCTTTGAGCTTTGCTAAACTCATGTTAGACCAGCCATTCATGAATGTACAAATTATACATGCGATTCAAGGATAAAGGAAATTTTATGTTACAACAGAGTTCTCTCTTTTGTTTATTCATGAATGTCGTAACAAAACTTGAATCATCTTTCATTCCATCTTTTATTCCAATCTTTTACTTAACCAAAATTTTCACATCTCTCTACTCTTCTCACGTGATTCAAGGAGATCGAAAGAAGGATTGAAGGTTGCTCGAACGGATCAAAGTGAAGACAAGGGGCAGCAAGCTAGAAAATTGGTGTATTATATTCTCTTTCTTATTTATTATTATTTTTTTTATCATATCTACTCTTGTATTTTTTATTTTATTTTTATATTAGCGCACTTATGAGAGGTTATATTTCCTCTCTAGGGACTTAGACTTTAAGCATGAACTTGTGTTAAAATCTATCTTATTTGGATGATTTTTTTTATTATGATTGTTTGCTTGCATGTTTGCTCTTGTTGATTTTATTATTCGTGTGATTGTTTGATTTGTGTGTTTGTTAATTAGTACCCTGTTTAAATCTAAAAAATTTGAATTGATTAGGACCAGTACCAAATTATGTACATGAATAACCTTAGAATTAAGATTAGAAATTACCAAATCTAGTTCTTAGTCCGAAACTACAAAAAACAAACGTTGAATTGAGGTAAAGGACTTAATTGTAAAGCTTCATATTTAATTGGGACCCATAGAATATTACTAAATATCGTATGAAGAACTTAATCAAATTTGTAATTTATATTTTTGAAGTTGAAATTAATTAATAAACAACTTTCTACCGTGACGAGACGTCACTCAATGAAAATTAAAATTACAATATGGACGCAACTTCTTTTATCGTTTGAGTTTACGGAACATAGAACAATTTATTATACAATTTTCTCTAGTGGGAAGTTGGAACTGCAGAATCAAACATCTGCGTCAGCTTTGATTTTAACCTTCGAAAAAAGAAAAATAGATTGAAGCTTGAACCAATAAATATACAGTATTTATCTGTGTTGCTCTTAAAGCATATAAAGAATAACCAAAAAGGAGATGCAGGAAAATACAAACCCAAATAACTATACTATATAACTATTTTCTACAGTTACAAAAAAGCCAAAAATATACACACGACTGGTGCTCTCATACACAAGAAATACAACAAACCGCTATACATACTTGTGTAGCCAAAAAAGGGATGATATGAAATAAGCAAAATTACAGAGGAACCCTCCCTTTGCTCCCAATCCATTCCCTAAGCTAATTCACCATCATGCACACTTCGCTCAGTCGGTGAGCCAGGCACGATAGGCATGAAGCCCCTTCCACCAAAAACTGGCCTCATAAATGCATCATCAAATTTGCGCCAATAATGGTGCACAGAGCGGGTAGGGATTGTCAGAAACATGCGGAGGCTGGATGGACGCAGCATATTCTGACAAGTGTTTGGCACAGGCTCCACCTCTTGGCCATTGTTGAGTAGTGGGGTTAGGATTGATTTTGGGCTTGGTGGGTCAGAATTAATACTGACTTCACGGGTTAGGTGTCGCCTTGGGAGCATGAGTCTTACTATAGGCTTCGTCAGTATACCAAAGACCTAAAAAACCAACAAGAAATTTATTTTGGGTAATTATCAGGGAGTTATTCTATTATTGTTTATATTCTATCTATTCGTTGATGTTTTAACTATGAAACAGACTTCATTCGAGCTCTGAAATTAGTATCAGGCCTCTGGTCAGAGCTACAGTCAAAAGACCCCAAACCCAAACAAAGGCAATTCCAATCAGATACTGTTCTGATCCAGTCTGGTACTTACAATTGTCATTAACTACTTATTACCCATACAAATTTATCTTGTACAATAGCCAATCAGACCCAGTACTGACACGAGTTGGATAAATGTACCTAAATGAACCAGCCAACACAATACCAATCAGATTTCGAATCAATATAATGGCACTATGCCAGCATAAACCAAAAGATACAATAATTTTCTGATAAATTCCCTGTTAAATCAATAGGTTCTACCACAACCCTTTTTAAGGATAACCCCTCTCAGTATCTCTTTTGCTAATAACCTGCTTTTGTATTGGCACCGGTATTGGTACCATAAACACATTTGATGATTTCTGAATGAAATAGGTGGGATTTACCCACTATTATTAAAAAAAATGTATACATAGGATAAATACCAGAGTGCTGAAAAGAACTACAATTATGGTGCTGGTGATCATGATAGCATTGCTTGGCAGTTGAGTGTGCCCCCAAATTGTAAACTGCATTCATTTGATAATTTCTATATAAGCAGAGGAGGTATTTCATAAAGATTTCAAATTAGCATGTTCCTTGTACCAAAGGATGTGTACCAGGAAATGAGAGGGTTCATCTTAGGTCAGACTTGAGACTTGGATTGGTCATTTACCCCATAAAATATGCAATAAAATAAAAGAATGAAATGATGATATCTAACTTTACTATAAGCAAGTGCAATAGACACTGCTCCTCTCATGAGACCAGCCCACCAGATTGTTACCTATCAGAAAAATGAAACAAAAATTCAATCATAAAAGGCTTACAAGTAGAAAGAAAGAACGTAAGGTAGGAGAATAAATGACTAAAATGTAAAGAAAACACTCACTTGTTCTCTGAAAGTAATTTTCGGGTGCCCCGCTTTCTTAGTCAGGTTCGACAGATAAGAGAGAGGGAAAACAAAGGCAGCTCTTCCAACCATCAGTAGACCTATGATAATCGAACTTATGCTAACTGCTTTAACGGGGCTGCATAACAACAAAAAATGTTATTTATGCATGGAGATCTTACGCGACTGTCCATCAAAATTTCAAAATAAATCTTAAGTGAAAAATGACAATCCAAGGAATGTAAACAAGTATCTCAAAAGATATACAGTTAAAATTACCTTTGACTAGCAATCCTCCACTTCTCAATGTCTAATGCATCCATGCCAACATAAAGAAAGATAAAAATCTCAGCAATAAACGACATTGTCGCAAATGCATGCCTACAGTAAAAAAATGAAAAGAATGCTCAGATAAAAGAAGAAGAAAATATAACATATAACAAAACTAAGCTATGAAGAAGGGACAGAGCACATACTTTGTTGTTATTCTAGAACTTTCTGTCACATTATGCCAGGTATAGTGTGACATTACAATCCCACAGAAAAATACTGTAAGAATTCCGCTCAAATCTGATAGCTGCAACACACCAAAGCATTGTTTAAGTCAAAACCCATTTAGGATGGCGCAAATGCAACGATGCAAACTTCTTATGCTCCCTCGAAAAAAAAAAAATTTGTATTGTCCTTGTGGCTTCTATAAGGGTAGATTTCCTCCGAAGTCGCAAGTTTGGTAGATTACAGAAAACTATGACCAATAGACTTCCCACAAACAAATATAAAAGAAGGACAAATAAAAAAGCACTGCAAAAGTTTTTATATTTGAAAGCTGAAAATATGTGCATTACTTCAGCCAACATATATGAGAGATAAGCCATCAAGATCATTATGGCCACTTCTCTATCAGTTGAGTGCCTACGATATGAAATACAGAGAAAAAGTGAGATTACAGTCGCTATAGATATCTTCACATCCTTGTTACTTTATTATTTCTTTATTGTACACAGGATAAGCAGTCATAAAATGGAAAGAATTGACAAGTCTCATTCACCAACCTCCCAAAATATAACTTCTTGATAATATAAGCACTAAGCAAACCAGCCTGAAATTAAATGGTGGGGTAAACTTCAGGTCAAACCAGTATTAATCAAGATATACATGACGATAGCAAAAATGGAAAGAACAATAAATCAAACAAAATAAGATGCATAGATAAGTCAAACTTACAAATAATCCAAGAAGGGTGCTGGATGCAAAAAGGTACAAAAAATTTCCAATAAATTTGAGAATTATCATGGAGTCCAAATGTTCTAGGTCTAAAGTTTGAATAGCATTAAACAAGACCACTGACGTTGCATCATTGACCACTCCTTCACCAAAAACAAGACTATATAACAACGGTGTTTCATCTTGGTTGAGCACTTGTAAGGTGCACACTGAATCTGTTGCAGAAAAAATTGCTCCAATAGCTGGAAAAGAAATGTAGAGAGAGGGGAACAGAGTAAATGAGCAACTGGCCTAAGGAGAAAAATGAGATATAGTAATAAATTCGATCATTTGGATATATGACAAGATATAAGAAAGATAATTTCCAAAAGAATTTAATCTGGATAAAGAGATAAGAAAGAAGCAGCTATTACCAAGAAAGTCACCAAGTTCCAAGGCTTCAAAGCCTAACCGTTGAAACACGCTTATAGCACCTGAGAATAGGTTAGAGTAAAAAAGAAATATACTTCTTAACTTCTTTAGTTTATGAGAATATAGATTGTACCAGTAACAAACACTCAATACTGGTGTAAACTAACTAGTGAAAATGGTATGGTTTGGATCCACCCATACCAGATGGAAAGCACCAGCATGGGCAAAATTTAATGGTAACAAGCAGGAAACAGTCCTTAAAAGTCTACAGTAGGGGAGATGTACTGGTCCTAGCAGAATAACACCTTTCCTTCTATCTGCTGCTAATTTTTTCTCAGAAAAGAGATTATATATATCAGCTCTGGTAATGCTTAAATGAAGACATGGTGACCATAGATTGATAGAAGAGAGACAGAAGAAAGCAAACCTAGAGAAATGATAACAAATGATATCAGCGTCCCAACAGCACCAAATAGAACAATTGTCATAAAGTTACGAAAGAACTGCTTCTTTTTCACCTGAAACCTGGATAAATAAATAAATCAACATAATTTTCCAAAATTCTTTCTGAGAAATGACACTTAACCAGAATCAATTGACCTGCTGCATTGAATAATACTATGCCACAGACTGTAATAAGGTGTCAATCAGGTCTAGTATCTGTACCCATACTGTACAGTCTGTACCTATATGAATAGTATTTAACCCTACTGGGAAATTATCATTTTTTATTAATGTCATGTACAGAACCCTGCTATTAGCAAAGCCAAAACATAATTACAAAGAAACAAAATTACCCGGCATTGAAAATTATAGGAGGGAGCAAATAAATGAAGAAAAGATCTTCACTAAATACAAGAATTTTCGAATTCTTCCCTTGAGTGATCAATAGAATCACTCCTCCTGTGCAAAGCCCCTAAAATTTTCAGAAGTTGTTATTGACTAATGTTTGGTTAACAATATCACTCAAACTCAATAGTTAGTACCTCATACTATGAAAATCTTTCACACTTTACTTAAAAGCCAAAAAATTATTGTATCCCATTTCAGTTAGTCAGCTCTGGTAACAGTCTAGCACGGAGTGTACTGGTAAGTAAATACTCCTAGTGTGTATCATCAGGTCTCTTACTGCTATTTTTTTGCTTATTTGGGTTAACATATTTTGGCATAATTCAGAAATTTCCAACGCCCAATTGTGCCTTCAAAATCCCGTATCATGGCCAAAAATAAAATGATAAACAATATTGTGGCAAACCATTTACCGTACCGGTGTATTCGAGACAAACCATATCATCCGAGAGAAGAGAGAGAACTTACAATTACAAGCGCGGTAACGGATTCGTTCATCCATCTGTTCTCCTCTAACAAATGGCCGATCACAATACAAGCTGAAAGCAGCACGATGAATATATTTATCGAAACAACAGATTGATAATCAGAAGCCGATAATACCGATTCCAGCGTCATGGCTTCAGAATCGAACAACTACGAAAACGAGAACTTTCTTCTTAGAATTCGTCGAAATTTTCACAGGAGGGATATACTTGAAGCAGAAATGAGGTCCTGAGGCTTGCTTCAAGCGAAAAGTCGGCCAAAGAAATGGGTAAATACGAAAATTTAGACTGGGTTGCAGTTGCTTAGCGCAAAAGGAATAATCTGAAGAGAAGAGGAAAGATTTTTCTTTTTATGTATGAATATAAACAGTTGGCAACGTGCCCTCTAAATAAAGAAGGGTGATTCTTTGAGTTCTCCTCACATGGCATCCTGGAATCCGATTATCCTGTTAAATTCTCAATGCTGGAATAATGTAACGGGTCAATTTGACACTCATTTCGATCGCTTTATGCATAGATATACAAAGTAATTGGAGACTGACTGAGAGGACAAGAGATGGAGACATGACACATAAAAACATTACCTGTTACCTAAGGTGGAGGTAGCACGATAGTTTGTTCATAGTCTCAAAATTAAAATCCGATGGAACTGCTTACAAAATATCCTGTCGTAGTTGTTCGGCGAGCTTGATAAAATATTTCAAGCGATATGTTAAATTGAACGATGCAAACACTGATTCCCTGAATCACCTGGGCAAGGCATAAAGTGATGGAGACTTGATATCAAAATTACTGGCTACTCTCGGATCATGAACCGGTAAAGGTTAAAAATTGGTCCTTCGCTTTCTATTCCCCGTCAAAGTAGATTCATGGACATGGGTCCACATGTCATGCCTAGCTGGATACAGCGGCCTTGTTCGCAAGGAACGCGTATCCTCTGCATTAACTCAAAAGAGAATCTTTTGAGTTAATAAATTCCAACCATCAAATATACTTTAAGATCCGTGCAAACTAGATCTGCACTAATATTAAAAGACTACTGTGTTAAAATCAGACGGTCAGATTAACTCTTTTTCAAATCAGACGGTTGACATTGATTAACTCAAAAGATTCCCCTTTGAGTTAATGCAGAGGATACGTGTTCGTTCTCAAGGATTGGGACACTTGGCCTGTATATTATTTTTGATAGTAATAAATGCCCGTAGGACTTGGACCTTCTGTGGTCTTTACAGTGTCGCTCGTCTCCGTAATGGTTATTGATTGTTTGTTTCTATTTAATTGTTTGTTTTATGTTCAATTATTCACCGAAGAGAAAGAACATGACTTACATGAGAACCAATAATTTATTAACAAATACCTAAGGGCTTTTCTCAAAAAAAAAAATTTATTAACAAACACACCGAGCGCACCAAGGTGAATCGCATTCTTTCGCCTAGATCTGTTGCCGACTGAAGGAAATATTATAATAGGGAATTTCGTATGACTATTGTTTGCTCTCTGAATTTCAATGTATACAAAATTATAAATTTATAAGACACATCCAAGAGCATTTACATCAATAAAATTAGTTGTCGTAGCAATAATATAAATTAACTTTAAATATCTTTCGTTGACTTAAAATTAGTATTCCGAAGCATAGTCCTCGTTTTCAAATTAAATATACTCAGTTTCGAACAGGGGGGTGTCAGCGGGTACAGTAAGAGTTGGATAGAAGTATTTTATACCCGTACCCATTACAAATTGAATTTATCTGCACTTTACTTTCACCCGTATTCAGTATTCTACTATTATCCGTTATAGTTGTCGGATAATGAAACAGTAGTAGATAAATAACGGATAATACTAATATAATAATTATTGTTATTATTTATTAAATAAAACACTGAAACATATATATTCATTTTACGCATGTAAAACAAGTAAAATAATTAAATTATTATTTTCAATGTTTATTAATATATATAATTTTTTTATAATTATCCGATAACATGTACGAAATAGACTTTACCTGTATCCTTACCTGTTTAGATAACAAAAAAAATCTTTACCCGTACCCGATAAGTTTATGAAAAAAAAATCTTACACATACCCGTCTTAGCCATTGACACCTCTGATTCCGAACCTAATTCTCTTGTTTTTTTTATTAATATCCAATATTAAATAGAAATTACACAAATGCCCACTTTTTTAATTTTTGTAAAAATGTCCAAACCACCAAGAATTTCGGGATAATTTACATGATATTCTTAATTTTATAACCTCCAAACGGAACTAGTAATTATGGTTGGTTAGAATCCGGGTATAGGCAATTTTTGTTTTGTTTTCAAATGAGGTCTCCAGTACAAATGTTCAAAATTAATTTTTGCTAGAAGCATAACTCGTACTCAAAAACTATGGTTCTCAACTTTGCAATCTACCACTCCACTGACTATTTTTTTGTGTTAAAATATATAACTATTAATATAATACAAGTATTGAATTAGATAAACTAGAATAACATCAACACATAATGTCCTCAAATTCTCCACAAGTTTGATACGCATTCCATTTCTTTCATTAATTAAAAACGATCAAAATAAATTTGTGACCAATATCCTAGGAAATTCTATATGTAAAATTTATATTAAAAGGTATATAATTTATAAAATTTATTCTGACATCTCATATTTTGCACTTACAAAAATATTATGCTTGAATAAATAAAAATAAATGTTTCCGATTTCATATATGGTAGCATGTAATATAAATAATTTTATCAATAATTATAAAACACATCTAAAATTACAAGGGCGTAGATAAATTAATAATATAAATAAATTTTAATTAATCTAGAAACAAATTATAAAATTCAAGATCCGAGTAATCACTATGTTGTTGTTATTTTAGTCTATATAATTCAACACTTGTATTATATCAATAGTTATATATTCTGACACAGAAGGATAGCTAGTGCATGCAGTAGTAGTTGACAAGTTGAGAACCATAATTTTCAGATTCGAGTCTTGCTTATAGCAATAATTAATTTTGGACATTGTTATTGGAGGCCTCATTTGAAAAAAAAAAGAATTGCCTATATCCGGGTTCAAACCAGGAACTTTTTCTTAAGAATATCATACCGTGAACCACTTTCTTTCAATACAAAAGTGGACCGTCAAGAATCTCGACAGTTTAGGTATATTTTTTTTACAAAAATCAAGAACATTTATGTAATTTTCTATTTAATATTGAATATTCATAAAAAAAAAATCGGCTAATTCTCCTTTCTTTTTCTATCTTTATTTTCTACGTTCTCTAATTCTCCTTTCTCTTCTCTTCTCTCCGGCCCGAGCCCATATTTCCTTTTTCTTGTTATTTTCATCTCTCTGAATATATTTTTCATTTTCTAGTCCACTAGCCCATGCCCACTTTTCCTTTCTATTTCTCTCTCTGTTTTTTTTTTTTTTCTTATTTACACTTTCGAGTGGAGATAAATACTTCCGGCCGAGTCAAAGTCTTTTCGATGCAAGAAGTTAAACAATGAGACTCTTATATCGAACAAGAGTTAGAACATAAGAGTGATTAACTTTTTTTAATGACTCTTTTAAAAAAAAAAATTGTAATGACATGCGTAATTTTTCTTATTTTATGGAAAATGTTTTCAATATTTTTTTATTTTTTAAGTGTTCCTCTTACGTCTTTTTTGAATGCATCTAATGACTAACATAGTGTTAAAACTATTGTATTTTTTTTTATACAAACTCAAATATGTATTAAAACCAACTGGACTTGTCCAGCGTGGATACACTCTCGGTAGGGATGTAAATGGATTGGATATTATCCGATTTCGTCCAGATCCAAATCCGGAAAATTCCGTATTCATATTTAAAAAATTATAACGAATAAAGATACAATAAGATTTTTAACTATCCGTATCCGATCGTTTAAATCCCTAAACCATAACAAATATAATTTATGTTCTTAAATTGATTTATTAAATTGCATATACATACCATTATATCAATAATTTATTAAACTGCATATATATATTCTGATGAACAATATAATATCATAAAATTGGGAAAAATTTGTTATTTGCTACTCCAAAACCTTTAAATTTGAAAAATGCCATCACAAAACTATAAATCTAAAAAATGCCACTCTAAACTTAGTTAATTCTTAAATTTGCCACAAATACACAGTTTTTATAATTTTTTTATTAAAAATGAACTGAAAAATACAGTTTTGAGATGCATATTTATATATTTTCCTATATACCCTTCAGACCTCTCATTATACGTATCTCAAAATTGTATTTTTCAGTTCATTTTTAATAAAAAAATAAAAAAATTGTGTATTTGTGGCAAATTTAAGAATTAACTAAGTTTAGAGTGACATTTTTCAGATTTATAGTTTCGTGATGGCATTTTTCAGATTTGAAGGTTTTGGAGTGGCAAATAACTAATTTTCCCCATAAAATAATTAGTGACTAATTTTTTGATAATATGATATATATATTTTTTACAACTAACAAACTTATTATAAAAAATATTAGATATAATTTGCGAATGAAAAAATTATATTTAAATATTATTTTTTATTAGAATGTATAATAGTAATTTATTTTTAATTATTTAAATTATATTTATATTGTATTCACGTCCGTCTGAGATTCAATTTGTATCCGTATTTGTAATGATATCCAAAATAAGATTTTACCACTATCCGATACGACCGTTTACACCAGAGGCACCTCCAGTCGGGCTGGAGTCCTTAATTGACTGCTTCCGCTCAGCACTCTCTTTCAATTTCATCCGGTTCTCCAAAATAAGTGCGTGGGTTCGACTCAATTTCACTGGATAGTCGATCACTCGATCCCATTGCCGTTCACCGGATTAACCCAACCCGACCCGACCCGATTCCGCCCCGTGCCGGAGAGGAGAGAAGCCGATACCATCACCGCCGGTTGCGTTACCATCAGCTTTTATCATCCCCTTCTGGAAATTGGGACCCACAAGATGTGACCACTGGATGCATGGAAGAAGAGAGATCTCTACCTAGCCTGATCGCTTCCTTCTCCTATCCTCCTCAAATTCGAGAAAGGAAGAAGATAGAAAACGAAAAAAAGCAGTGATCCACGCATCTATCTATAAAGGTTCGTTTGTTTTTGGTTCTGTTTGTGGTGATCGTAAACAATACCTTGAGTGCGCATCTGGCACAGTATATTTGATAGATGTTATTTTCGTTGCTTCATTAGCCCTCGCAATATTGTAACTATGGCCATAATATCTGACAGTTTTAGCAGATTTGTAAGAGGGACTTTAAATTATCTTTTCTTAGTTTTGATTACATTTAGCCAATGCCTCCACTAACTCTGGTATTTTGTGCACGCCCTTGAGAGCAATTTGTCCTTTCAATAATTTAGGCTGAAATCCTAATTAAGTTGCATTGACAGAGGAAAGATGACTATCCTTCTACTGTTAATTTAAGAAAAATATCAATAGTATATGCTTTTCAATAATTGCATTTTTTTCTGGTATATAGGAGCTTCAGCCTGCATTTTTTTTTTTTTGCACTGGGCTTGACTAACGTTGGTACCAGGTTGTCCCATTTAGCCCTAATTGTTGCCAATTAAGCCTGAATTAAGTTTTAACTGTGTAATTGAGCACAAGTCGGCTCAATTTTGCATATTTGTTGCGAAATCAAACCTATAATCAACCCAGAAACTTTCCACCAACCTCGAACCCAGAAAGTATTAAAAAAAAAAAACCTGAAACAAAGACACGAAGGGACCATGGTTTCTTACTGCCAAACTGATACTGTGTAGTTACTGTTCTGGCCAGTGTAATATTTTTAATGTGGTACAAAACCTGACCAAAATGTTATATTAGATCCTATTTAATTCTTTATTGTTTTGCATATTTGAATTGGTGCTAAACTGTATGAAGTTGTCATCAATTTCATATCTCATGTTCTTCAGTTCTTTAACGTACAGTCTGTTTATTTAACCATGATATAATGATTTGATCTAAATTTAGGTTGTTCTGTGAAAATGGTGTGCATGCTTGGTCATTGGAGAATGACTTCTGTTGTGAAACTCCTAAAGGTCGAGAATTATTCAGATGTTACAACTGGTACTTGCTATTACTATTTTATAATGACTATTATTTTTGTAGTCAGCATCTTCATTGTCATTTTATGATTTCTGTTTTTACTTGTTAAATAAGTGGTAAAAGGCAACTATCTTTCTACTTCAATTTAACTAGATGCTAAGGTGGGATTCACACATCACATCACCCCTATACAACATAAATTGATTAAAAACTTAGCCTGACAAGTTCAAATGCATAATGGAATGAACTAAACTATAATTCTAGAGTACATTTTAAAGCCAAGTCATAATAAATAAATGAAGGCATCTTTCATCCCCCTTGTACACACCAAGGATATAGCTTCTCCTCCCTCCTTGAAAAAAGCTGGGTGTCTCTGTGGCTCAATTTTCTCCTGTATATCTTAATTTTCTCAAATTTTAGTAATTAGATCCACTAAGGGAAGATGAGAAGAAATATGCTCTTTCTCCATTTTTTGCCTGCTCTTTGCTGCCCACAACTGAATGAAAGTTTGCATTATCTTATTTGGTTTAGAGAAAGGATGTAGCATGGTGCAATAACTTCAATAATAATGTACAAGACAGAATCTCAACATTGAATAGTAATGCTATAGCTATCAGGTCCAGTACTAGGATTTACCACAGGTGGAGCTGGCAGTGTATTTTTTGCATTTTCCTTTTTTATGCTTATTTGGTGCAAGTTCTCACTTTTCAAATACTACCTAAAAAAGCAAAAGTAAGATACACACAGAATAAATTGGAAAAAATATAAATAATTCTATAAAATAAGAATAAAATAAAATAAATTAAAATAAGGATCAAAGAGCCCTCTCATAAGAACACTGTTTGCTTGTTTTAATTCAGTTTGTGTGGCTGTTGGTATTGATTAGCGAGGCTTAATTAATGCAGTGCTTGAAGTTGACACTGACAGTTAATCTTTATTTTCTATCAGAAGAAATCAATGATGAGAAGACTGCCACTCAGTTATTACGCAAGGGATTTCTTGACGCTGATGAGGCAAATTTACTGGAGGAAGAAGGTAGGCATCCCTTGAGTATTTCTTCAATGATAAAATGCTACAGCTGGAGCTTACTGCTAATAATGTACTTTCGGTGGCATCTACATTGCAGATATGCATGTGTTTGGGTGTAAACCAATGGCTGATCCTTTGCACCTGGTAAATTGATTGAACTGACTCGAGAACTTGGCACCATATTTTTTCTTGATATGTCATCTGTAATTCTTTGTTGGTATTTTCTGAAATAGCCCCCCAATAATTTAGTATATTTGCAACACAGATCTCATATTACATTTGCAGAGATTTATAACATTTCACATACTTGCTAATGCACCCCACATTTTGATATATTTTCTCTAAACTGTTGGAAACTTTGGCCCTAAATCTTCTAATTGTTGATCCTAACCCCAATGAACTAAAGCCAATCAAATATAAATGCTAGCCTTCAAGTTCTTGCGAGAAAGGTAAGAATATTGGTTCAATTGGCATTGCTTTCAAGTTTTTTTTAACGTCATTGTTGTCATCTAAATTACTTCATTCAATACTTATATAACTTTTGTTACTGGTAAATAGGTTCCCTTGGATTGCAGAAGTATGATCAATGACTGATTATTTTTGCAAAGAAAATTATTTTCACGTCTTACTTTGATGATATAAATTGTTCATACTTATTTTGAAGGTTTGCTGTAATTCTTGTAAGAAGCCAGTCAGAGCTAGTCAGTACACAACTCATGCAGGTAATTTGTGCCTCTACATGTATTGGTCGGGTTTGTACATTCCTGTATAAGTTCAAATGCTTTCTTCATTGTACTACTGCATCTTAACATACTATTGATAATATTTCAGGGAGGTGTAATCCATTGACCTTTAAGAGAGATTCTCCTAGTGGTATCAACAATGAAGTTAAAGCTAAGAAACCTCCTAGGAAGGGGAAAAAATCATCCGAAAGAACTACTAGTGGCAGTATCCTCTTATGTAGTTATTTAGTGCTGAGATCCAACATTATAAAAAATATTAAAAAACTGAGAAAGTCCCTAGGAGAAAAGATGAAAAAGAAGAAAATGGACCAATGGGATATTAACAGACCATGTGGATAGTTATGATACTTTACATATTTAAGTAAGAAATACTTGCGGAATCTTAATAACCTATAGATCAAAATGCAAGCATTGGTGTAGAAGCAAAAAAGGAGATAGCAGATGAGAGTTGTGTGTCTGGTCTGGCAATGGGTGTGGAGGATAGCTTGTCTTCTGTTTTAGTTGGTATTTACTGTTGTTGTATTTTTTTCTCTAGCTCAAGCATAATTTGTGGAATTTGCTTTTGTTATTGATTTTTCATTTTGAGATAGCAAAACAAACAGTATCTATCACATGGTCAAAGACAATATTTTTCTTTTGCATATGCACTGTTCTTAGTAGGTCTGTTCAAATTCTTCTAGCTTCATAGAATATGAACCCGAATATGCAATAAGGAATTTCAAGGCACCTTTTGGCTTCATTTTCTTGACTGGTACCTCTGTTTTTTAAAATCTTATTTGCTTTTAGGACCCACAGTGACCATGCATGAGCCTGATGACATCAAGTTTTCTTCAACTTCTTCAAGAGGTGCAAATTGTTTAACCTATAGAAAACCCAAAATTAAACATGATTCGACCTAAAGTACTATATTGTATAGAAAATTTCTGATACTTATACCACTGTTATGGGGTCTTATCTAGTTCTACTGTCCATGACAAAGTTTACTGGTCTTACTAATGATGTACTACATTGCTATAGCAACCTAACTTTGGCCAGGTCATCGATCTTCCTGAATAACGATAAATCCGGTGCATATCTTTGCAAGTGAATTATTTAAGGCTGCAATCTCTGAACTGACCTAGCATGTATAAGACTGACAAAGAGGTTTGGTGTGTTGGGTCTAGGTCCAGCTTTCTTGACCCGCTGTTGGGTCAGGCTGGTTTTGTGGGTCATGGCATTGACTAACCTGTCCCATTCAACTGTGCTGTCACATGATGTAGGAGTAAATATGGGAAAGCGAGGGTCCTGTCATGTATGGAACTGGTGAAATGAAGGGAGTCCTGTTTATTTCAAGAGAGGGATTTGAGCCTATGCCCTTTTAGGCCAATCTCAACATCTTAGGCTTAAACATGAACCATTCATTTAAAACTTAGATGATAAATAATAAATAGAAACATTGTTTCTCACAAACACTACACTTCTCAAATTGTTGTTCAAGAATTGTCATATTAATTTCACTTTATTATGTGCAATTTACTGTTAATTATTTCATCATAATTCTCTCTGAAAAAGCTGGGAATCACACTTCCTCTCCTTTATACTGTGTCGTTATGTATTACAGGCGTGCCACATCCTTTGGCAACAAAAATATATCATTGTCAAAGAAATTCTCAACTCCGGTTTGAACTCAGCCAGATTTTCCATGGAGCCTGTGAAGACGGATATCGTGGTAACTGTCCCAACTTAGCCCCACAAGAGAATGGAGTGGTGAATCCACATGCTACGTCATGTATCAATTCCCTACATGGGGCAGAGAACAATAGTTTTGTTCAAACAAAGGTGAGGAGTATTTACCATATTCTTGCCCCTTTCTACTCTGTTTGTATTGTGTATGCAAATAAGATCAAAAAGTTTGTGTTCATTCATATATATTGTATTTATCGTGGTATTTCAAAATCACTGCAAATCTGTTCTAATAACAGCAGGAACTTCATAGATTCTCTCACTTGGACATTTTTCCTCCTAAAGTGAAAGCAATTTCTGGTGAATATAGTCTGATCTCTGATGATATTAACCTCTTTTTTCTTCTTCGATTATGTCTGAATCAAATAGTCGAAAGAAGGTTTTAATGTTGGTTCTAGTTTTATCTGAAAGCTATGAGTTGACTTTTTCCTCCCTTTCCTAATACTATTTGTAGGACTTCTTGTATTATAAAAGAGGACGGATCAAATGCCTCCATTTTTTGTGCCTCCATTATGCCTCCATTTTTAAAACATTAATAACTCAAAATTTAAATCATAGACGTGAAAATAAAACCATTAGATGTGATCTATGTGATTTTCTCCATGTGCTCATAAAATATTATCACATTTCGATTTTGTTTTTATGTGAATCAATAAGTTGAAAAATCAACGGCTAGGAATTATCCATATTAGTGCATTTTTCATAGCATTTGATGACAACCAAACAAAGTTGAAATGTCATAATTTTTTACATGTGCATAGATAAAATGATGTAGATCATATCCAACGGTTTTATTTTGACTTTTAAATTTTGAGTTCTTAAAGTTTTAAAAAATGGAGGCATGATGGAGGCACAAAGAATGGAGACATTTGAACCCTCCTCATTGTAGTATTACTTTGTGAAATCCGATGTAAAATGATATCGATTTGACACCCTTTCATAACAATTAGTTTTTTTTTTCTTATCCTTCTATATTAGTAACTTGTCTACCAAATTTTATTAGTTAGGGTGCTTAATGCATATAGCATATTTTCTAGCAAATTATCCCCACATTATTATAGCATGTTATTCCACATAAAAAGCTGTACTTTTGACCAACACCTTTTTTCCCATGAAAACTCTCCTTTTTGTTTCTCAAACCATTTTTTGAACCATGCACGATTGAAGTTTTCAAATATTTCAGCAGTCGAGATATTTTCAAAAGGAAGCTCACGTGCCTCAAGCAGTGAACGGAAAACAAAATTCCAGATACCATTCAACCAACCCCTATTGGGTAAATTCAGGTGATCTTTTTAGACTATTGTTTGTTTTATTATAAATTGTGTATGGTATTTTATAACAGCGTCTAGAGATCTTTGTTTTATTATATCCCCTCCCCCCACCCCCCCCCTCCTCTTTTTTAGCATTGTTTTTCCATTCAGGAAGTTTTAATTGCATAAAGTATCAAGTGGATAATTGAATTGGTCGGTTTATAGTTGTTTGGCTTGTTAACTAGGGCATGGATAATTTGGTCAGTTCCGTGCAACTTCATTCTCCTTTACGACCTTAAACTAAAGTGTAACATCCCACAGATAGATTGTAGACTAGGTTAGGTACCTTGGGTTTGTTCTATGTGCTGGCAGTTTTAAGTTTAACAGCATATTAGCTGTGCCTAGACCAGCAGATGCAATTTTGACTAGTTATTTTTTCATTTACTTCCAAAACAGTAAAACAGGTCAATGGAAGCTGCCCATGATTAATTCAATAGACAGTCTCAATCCGAAGTTTACTCCGTTGACTTTTATTTTCCTTTTATATTTCTTATTTTTTATACACCTTTTGACTATTGACTTTGGGGGAGTTCGAGATAACACATTTCTCATTGTCAATTTTGGATTGAGCTGCTATGAGGAACTGCAAAGGTATTGCCATTTGTTTGGATTGCTTCTTTCTTTATCTAAAAGGGATTATTTCTTCTTAACTACGATAATATCAAATCAGGTGAACATCACTGTACAAAAGAAATGGGGAAAACTGTGTATAATTTTTTTTTTTTAAATTAAAATAAAAGTAGCAATTTTATTTAGTTGTGCAACTAAAAGTTCAACTTCCAGTTTATATAAACTGTTTGCTTTATTTAATAAAGATATTTATGCAGGTATTTAACAGCTTGTTCTGGATCCTTTCTGATAGCTTTGTAGAAACCCAGACACCAGCTCATGTTTATATAACATTTTGGATGTATACGCTGGATGCTTGATTATAACAATGTTAAGAACAAATGTTATTAATTCTATTTTTGTCAAGTAGCCGAAAGTAATTGACAGAACCTTTAATCGCATAGGCATCAAAGTTGCTATCATCTGTTTATATTTATTTGTATAAATTTCTCTAATTAGTATGGTAAGTTGGTAACTCATTCTTGGGTTGCGTTAATATTGTGATAAACACAAGCCGGAAGCTTATTCTAACAGAAATGAATAGAGATGAATGGAAATGGAGGCATGCAGCTGAGAATAGGCATGCTATAATATTCACTGATATAATGTCTGCGAAAATAAAAAGCAATTTACGAACCATTTACGGTTGTTATTACTTATTAGTATGGATGCATTCGTAAAGGAAATTTTTTGATTTAAGTTTAATTTAATTTTGATCATCTCTTTCCATAAACCCAGAAAAAAGTTATCAACTTTTCATGTATTAATAAAACGAAAATTATTCACTACAAGTGAGAGTGAAATACGTCAGAACTCCCGCCTATTTAAAATTGAGCGGTTTTTTTTTATTTACCACTCAAAAAAATCAAAATTAATTAAACCACCCGGTTTGATTTTCTTTCACAAATAGCACCCCCGCACAAGCCTCGTGCGCACCCGAAAATACGGAAACGCACAATGCTTGTGCGCATCCGATTTTTTTTTTTTTTTTAAAGATTGGTAGAAGCTACCAAAGTACCACCCGACAAAACTGGGAACGCACAGTGCTTGTGCGCACCCGACCGGATCCGCACAATGGTTGTGCGAACCCGTTTGAAACCGCAATTTCTCCGTGGACCGTCGGGTGCGCGAATTCTTTGTGCGGATCCGTGTTCGGGTGCGCACAAGGGTTGTGCAGGGGTGGTATTTGTGATAGAAAGTCAAACCGAGTGGTTTTTAATTTATTTCGATTTTTCCGGGTGGTAAAAAAAAAAAAATCCGTAAAATTGAGTACTAGCAGGATGTGAAGCAAAATTCTTTTTTAGTTCGTCCACTTAACTATTTTATAAGTTATAATAACAAATAATAGTCTTCATACAATCCCCAAAATGAAATGAAATACGTCAGAGATCTTCATAGCATTGGGTCTGACCAAAAATTTATACAAGTTCTAAAGAAAATAAGAAATATTCAAATTATTGATTGCAAGTCCTTGAAATGCACAACTATATCCATTTATTACAAAGCTCAATTTCTAAATGAAACAAAGCTTCAAATATGAATGAAACTAAAGTCACTTGTGATGGCCAACAAGGGCAAATGCAACAAGCAGCACGTAAACTAATCCAGCAAACATTGACAACACAATAGATGCTTTGACGCTGCCACAAAATTTTGTAAGCACACTGCAAATTTGGTTCCATCCCGTGATTAGTTGCCCATTGTCTGAAAGGATGGACACTGTCGCTGCGGCTCCGTTGCACGAGAATAACAGTACAACCATAATGAGATCACCAATGGAGAGATGCATCGCAATCCTACCGGCAAAACGCCTATTTGCAAGCGATAACAACAGGGATGCTATGGAGTAGAGGAGCACAATCACATTGGCAATAATGAAATATCTATATGAAGGAAATGAAGAGAAGAAAGTGGTGAAATCAGACAATTTTAGTAAGATTATTAATTGTAAATTTTTCTTGTCATGGATGTGTACATGAAATATATAATTTCTATATATCACATTGTTAACTGAAATCAATGATTGTGTACATATGCATGTCCAATTGTACATATACAAAATTAATTAGTCTATAAAGACTAGAATCTGCATAATGGTCTTACACATATGCCGCAAATTGGACCGACTTGATAATTCCAGTATCCATCGTTTCCTTGGCAACACCAAGAACTATAGCTGCAATGAATGTCAAGAGAATTGCAACCGAACGAAGAATGACATTGACTAAGATACCCTTAGTAAATGTAGTATGCTGTGGGTAATTTGCATCGTAACTCCTCGTTGTTACGGTTACGGGGTCTACATGAGTTTGAGCCTCCATTTTGTAAGAGAGGATTTGATTTGTTGGGTGGAACTGAAGAGAGAGGTCGTATGTTTATATCGAGGTTTAATTAAGTCGCTAATTAAAAGTGCAGGCCTGGTGAAGGAACAATCTTGTTGTCTTTAACAAGAAAGGGAGAAATACTTTCCATGGCACTCAAATGTGCTTGAATTTAACCCACAAGAAACGTATTGAACGGAAATAGTTCAACATGATTTTTATATTCTAAATATATTTGCAAACCAAATTATATAAATTTTTATAAAAGAATTACTATTTCTTAGTTAAGTAGAAAATTACTACTTTTGAATTATCTGGAATTTTTATATCAAGTCATTTTTTATTTATCTAAAAAAATATTAAAAAAATTCTAAATACTACAAATTTGATCTGCAAGTACATTTTCATATAAAGATCATGTTGAATGATTTAGATTGACTATTTAGATTTTAAAAATAAAAATATTAGTCTCTAATACGGATCAATATGCACTATACATAGTACTGTAGCCTCACTCTAATGAAAAATAGCAGAAAATTGTTAGAGGAAAATTTATGAAATATTGGATAATAACAATTTGAACATCTATTACCGGTTTGGAAGTGTCACCGAAGCAATTAATATTGTTTTAATTTTTATCATTTATTGAGGCAAGATCATTTTTGCAATATTTTTTTTTACTAGAGTTCAAGTCATTTAATATTCTTTTCAAATCTCCTTTATTACAACAATAAAAAAAATTTCCATTCATATTTCGAAACCCATGACTTTCTATATCAGAGGATATGTCTTTGTCACTAGACCAAAAACTGTTTCTTTACAATATTAAGTTAATGATACATGTTTTATCCAAAGGTTTTGAACAAATTTTATTCAAAGTCAGACCTATACCGTTTGACATGCATTAAGATTCGTACGAACTAATATAGAACTTAATAAATTTAAACAACCTCGTGAATATAAACCCTCCATATGAATTTTGACATAAATTGAATAGTTTAGATCCGACTTTAGATAAGATTTACTTCAAAACTCTTTGAACAAAAGTCCCTCCCAAAAAAAATTAGATTTTTTTTTTATTATTCTCAGGAGAAAGAGAGAAGGGAGAATCAGTAATCATCATGTATAACAAAATGAGATGTGAGCAAATATTAGAGGATAGAGAGTGTTAGAATAAATGCGCCTGTTTATTTGATACACGGAAGGCTATTTTTATAGAGTGAGATAGAATGAATTTTAACTGTTAACGAAGAAATTGATAATTTCAATAATAAAGCTTTATTTACTTAATCTTCAAATATGTCCGTTACGCTTTGGTATTTATCCGATATAGAATAATTATGTTTCTCTTTTGTGCTTACGAACAAAGTTGTTCCTTGTTATTATTTCAATGAGATGATATGAAAATGAAATGGAATCCAGAAACGAAAACCCAAAAGTCACTCTAAGTAGCAAGCTGATTATAAAATTAACTTTTCGTGAGAAGGCAATGATCTGAATTTGAAGTGATAAGTAACCTAAAACAAAATATGTTAGATATTGTAAAACGATAGGAAATTTTTTAAGTTCCCGGCGCAGTGCTAATTTACAGGCCCATTTCAAGATCTTGATGAGCCTGTTACTGGTAAATATTTAACGGGCTGATCGGGCCTCAGACTTTTCGCACCAGTTCCCGGTGATTTTCTACCTATCCCAGAAAAAAATAGTAAAAATAATTTAGAAAAATGTAAGATTTGAGTAGAGTTTAAATGAATGGTTTTGTGTTTTAATTATATTTAATATTCTTATTTTTATTTTTAAATTTGAATAGTCCGTTTGGATCATATATCTTCATATTAAAAATATGTTTGGAGGCTAAATTTTATTTATTTTGTTATTCTTATTTTAGATAGGTACATTACTATTTTCAGAAGATTCTAAGCTATTTAAAACAATTATTTTATATCTATCTAAAATGTAAAAAGAAAATCAAAATATATAATATTCGAACTCTAAGTATATTTTACTATAAAGATCAAATTGAACAGTCCATATTAATTGATCATATTTTGAAAACGAAAACAATATATAATATGATTGAAGCACAAAATAAATAGTACAAGTATATTTTCGTATAAAATGGTGATCACATTGAACGGTTAAGATGAACTTTTTAAACTTTATAAACAGAAACATTTATTCAAAATATTTCATAATACTGTAGTCTCACTCGGTTAGGAGTTGAATCTGACTCTGATGCTCTCCAAATGGGAGAACACTAGAACAGGATTACTTTAATATCAACTGTTCAACAATATTGAGATTCGTATATAAAAAAATTTAACAACTGAGATCAAAATAACAGAGTTCTCCTATTTGGAGGAGTCGGTTTCCGGTTAGAAATATACTAGCATGCCTCTTTTCCTTCTTTCTCTGCGGAGTGAGGGATCCGTATCATCTCTTACTCTGTATGGGCCTCACTTTACGGTTTGAGATTAAATCTCAGTCGGTTTGAGATTAGGAGGAAATAGGGGCAGTATTATTGGGCTTTGAGATTCGTGCCGAGTTAAAATAAATGGTCCGGATTCAATAATTGTAAAAGATTCGAGAGAGGACGTTCACGGAGTGCGGACCCCTTCAGTCAGTATTTATTACTCTGCGGATCCCACACACCCACAACTTTCTTTCCATTTTCTCCGCTTTATTTTTCCTTCAAGAATCCAGACATACAGTTACAGCCTTACAGAGTTACAGGGACCAATTTCTCTCAGATCTTGTCAAGGTCGCAAGGAGATCTCTCTCAATAATCTCTCCAATGGAGGTCGAGAGAGTGAAACCAGTGCCACCAACCCTAGATAGGAGGTCATCAATGGATGTGGAGGCCGAAGCACGAGATCAGGAATTCATGGCGGGAAATCAGCTGCTGCTTCCGCTTGCTGGCCCGGCCTATCAGCCGTACGTGTCCGAGCTTCTCTCTTTCTCCATTGAGAGACTACACAAGGTTGCGTCTTCTCTCTTTGTAGAAATTTCTCGTCTTTACTTATTGATGTGCCCAAGTGCTTTCTTCACTGACGCGTTAGATTGGGGTGGTTCATGAGGAAATTGTTAAACCCGAACTTGTGAGAAGCGAATAATTGGAGTGATACTGTTATTTTAATATGATACAAGCCAAGCAAAAACATAGTAATCCTCCCCTGCAATCAGGTCTCGACTTAGCCTCACTTAACCCCAGGGGAGGAATTAGTAACTTTTTATTAGGGTATTCAGTTAAAGTATTTTATTAGTCTTGTACCAGTGTTGCAGTAGGAGGGTGCAAACAATAATTGGATGACAATTATCATCAATAAAAAATATTTTGCCCTATCACTCTTTACCTTTTAACATGAGTAATAAAAAGCGAGAGAGACTATTAGAGAGGGATGGAGGTCGGAGACTAGGTGGGTGCTTGCAATATTTTGGGTAATTACGAAGAAGATGTCTGTTCCTTATCCACAAGGGCGGAACCAGATACTTGAAATTGGTGGCTGGATAATCTAGTGAAGTGTAATTTTATTTTATAAGGGTTTATACTAATGTACTCTACAATTTTTCTATGAAAGGTACTAAAATAATAATAAGAATTACTAAACAAAATGTTAAGCTGGTGTATCTATTTACTATATATCTTAGGAGCCTGAGTTGCTTAAAGTGGAAGGAGAGAGAGTTAGGAGGCAAATGCAAGAGGTGGCAGTTGAGAATTACAGTGCTTTTATTTCTGCAGCCGAAGCCATCTCCTTTGTCAAAACCCAGCTTGAAGATTTTGACAAGCACCTTGAGTTACTGGTACTAACTTGGAACTACTTATATTATCATGGATTTGGCTTGGACCATTTAGTATTATATACCACAACTTCAAATTAAATTGTTGCAACTGATTTGTTTAATGTTAGATTGCATTTGAAGTTTGAATCCTTCTAAGTTTTATGTTTTGTGTGGCTTAATTTTAATGAGTTGGCTTGAGAACTTTAGAATGGATTGGGCTGGAGCAGATTTTGAGCCTGTATGTCTAGTTGATGATAAAAAGGGCAAAAAAAGGTAAACAAAATGCTTGTGTGATACTGGTCATGTCCCAGCCGTGTAGCAGTCTGATTTAATTTTAAGTGCCAATGGACCATTCCGGTTCAACCTTCTAGGCTTCATACCCTTATTGTTTTTCTTTTTTTGGTGAATTGTTGGGTTCTTGGAATCTAAGTGACTGGCTCAATTGATTCTATCTCTGTGTGATATATGTACATGCATACATGCATCTTTCTTTAACATGCGCAGATTTCAGAGATCCCAAATCTGACATCTGGTTGCACGGAGTTTATCGAGTCCGCTCAACAGATTGTAGAAGAAAGGAGGCTGAACCAAACATTATTGGCTAATCACAGCACAATACTTGACCTTCTTGAGATTCCACAACTCATGGACACGTACGTGTTAACTCTTTTCTCATTATTAAATGCAACTTTGGGCCACTGTTGTAATGGGGCCTTTTCTCTTGAGCTTTTGGATGTCGGTGCTCAAATAACGAATAACAATAAGAGATCCAATTCCGAAGGTATTGGTTCAAAATATGCTAATTTGATCCTCGTACATGGTATTATTGTGAATCAACTTAGTTGAGCAACCATGACAGAGAAAATTAACCAAAAAATGTAGGAGGTTACTTACATATATTCTAGATTATATTTCAGAACAGAAACCTCTTTTAACTTTTTTCTATTTAAGAATTGTATGATAGAACTTTCTTCTAATTTCAGATGTATACGTAATGGCAACTATGATGAGGCACTTGATTTGGAAGCTTTCGTCAATAAGCTAACAAAATTGCACTCTGAGTAAGTTTACATACTCTATAAATTATATTACAATCAAATTTCACATATAGCTTTTCATATTCGATAATGCTGGGAACAGGTTTCCAATCATTCAGGCATTAGCAATAGATGTAAAGAAGTCAACACAGTCTATGGTTTCTCAGCTTTTACAGAAACTCAGATCCAATATTCAGGCAAGTCATATTGTACTTTAGTACAGTAGTCACATTAAATTTCTTGTGTGACATGGTAGTACCAGAATAGAATTTGTCTTAGGCAGGAGAACTTTTGTGTCAAAAACTCATTGAAGCCTGAATTCAAAACAATAACCATAAAAAAGAAACAGAAATCAAACAATTAAAATAGTAATCTCTCGTCTATAACTGACCTGTAACACCATTACAGTACCTTACTGGTATTTGATAACTCAATCTTAGATTTATACATTGCTTATCACTGTCATCTTTATTTAGTACTTATCAAATTACCTGTCTAATATGACATTTGTATGTTATTAAATGTTATGCAGCTATCGGAGTGCCTCCGAATTGTGGCCCATTTGAGGCGAATTGGAGTGTTTGCCGAATCAGAATTGCGCCTGCAGGTATTTAGCCCCTTATGTTGTCCATTTTTTTAGCTATTAATGTGAGCTGTTCAGGACAATAAATAGATGCTGAAATGTTTTTCACGGATTGAAATAGTCAAAAGATAGCAAGTTTAAGTGAATGATTGACCAAGTGAAATTGGAGTAAACCGTGTTATAAAATCATATAATAGAGCATCTGTACTGGATCTTGACCCAATACAGATAGTCTTGTTGTCTTATTTCTCTATTAACAGAACAAACTTTTGATTATTCTTCTTTCTTACCGCAGTTTCTTAGGTGCCGGGAAGCTTGGCTCTCTAGCAGCCTAGAAGAGCTTGATCAAAGAAATGTGTATGATTTTCTAAAGGAGATGGTGAACTGCTACCGTAGGAATCTATTTGATGTGGTCACTCAATACCGTGCCATTTTTAGCAATGATAAATCGGGGAGTGATGAGAATTATGATGGAGGCCTTCTCTTTAGCTGGGCCATGCACCAGGTTAAAAATCATTTGTCTACACTAGAAGAAATGTTACCCAAGATAAGTGATGGTGTTTCGCTGTCTAACACCTTAGATAATTGCATGGTGAGTATATTCTCTGAATCTGTTGCTCCCTTTATTTAAATTTCATCAAAATATTTATTATTTTTTAATCTCAAATATTACTTTCCGGTGTATGATTTCTGATTTCACTTTATTTCCTCCATTTATTTTATTTACTAATTAATTTATTGATTTTTATTAGTACTATTATTGATGTTGTCATAATTATTGTTTTCTTTTGCAGTATTGTGCAATTGGTCTTGGGTTGGTTGGTTTGGACTTTAGGGCATTGCTTCCTCCTATTTTTGAGAGGTATTTCATCCATATCCACAAGAGCTTTATCTCTTACAGTTGTAGTAGACTCTTAATAACTTCCATTTTTTAAATCTTCAGTGCAGTTTTCAATATGTTCTCAAAGAATATGAGCACAGCAATTGAGAATTTTCAGGTACATTTGCATGAAGACTCAACTTATTTTGTAATGTTAATTTTTCTTATCATTTTATATTTAGTCACGCTTTGTTTATTTGTTGCCATTTGTTTATTAGGTTGTGCTGGATTCACACAGGTGGGTCCCGATGCCGTCAGTAGGGTTTGCAAACAATGGTGCCACGGATGATACACGCGATGATGTGACCCCGCCTTTCGTTCTGATGGAGCACCCACCTTTAGCCGTATTCGTAAATGGTATCTGAAAGTAGTAAAAGGGAAAAAAAAATTGTCACCGACATTAGAATCAGAAATTATCACCCAGCTCTGGTATAACTGATGGATGTCACAATACCAATTCATATGGAATCAGTTAGCAGTTAACACATAGTAGACGTGTCCCAACTAGGTGCATGGCTAACTTGTGTTTACATTTTCTCTTGTTTTTCTTGAAGGTGTATCAGCTGCAATGAATGAACTTAAACCATGTGCACCATTAAGCTTGAAACCAATTTTGGCTCAAGAGGTTGTGCGGGGCTTACAAGCAGTGTCAAATTCTCTTGTCACATACAATGACAATCACATGTTACGTGGCAACGAGTCAACTCTCTTTCTTGCTCTTTGTCATACTTTTATGGAGGTTAGCTGAATTATTAATCTTGTTACTGTTTGCTTTATTGTGCGCATTAGTTTAAATACTGGGGTTTCCCCAATTTTCTCTTTACTTACCTAATGCAAATCAAGCCCCAAAAATCTTTTCATTTGTTGCAACGAATTTAATTTTTGCTTCAAGTGACTGTCAATTGTGTATGCCTCAGTACTCAATTTAGCTCAACTTTGCATCGAGTTATGTTCAGTTTCCGTCTATCCATTGAATTATGTTTTGTTTGGTTCTATTTGCTAAAGATCCCAAGATTTGATTATTTACCTTAGTTTACTTGAGTTCCAATTCAGTTTTATAACATTAAGGGTGTTCCTTGGATCGGTCTTTCATTAGAAGTGGGACGATAGTAAAACTTAATTATAATAGTTAATGAGTTTTAAATTTAACAGTTTATAACCCTTAAGAATGGCATTCCTACCAAACTGTGTATGATTGAACTGATAGGTTGGTGGATCGGTTCTAGCTTAGTTGATCCTCTTATTACTGGGTCAGGTTTGGGCATCATGACCTGATCTGTTTGCTATGGTTGGTGGGGCTAGACAGCGTTATAGGTGTTGAGATTAATCTAAGAAACTGAAAATCTAAATTAAAATGACAGATGAATAGTGAGATTCAAACCCAACCATATTGACATGGAAGAGTGACCAAATTGGACTATATAGTTTCGGTGCAAGGCATCAATTTTTATTCTAAATTGATAAAGCTCTAACTTGTGCAGATTGGGTGTTTGTGACCTAGCCAGGTTGGAACATTGTGACCAGCTTCTGTTGATCTGACCAAACTGATGATTGCGAATCCTAAAATAAAACCTCAACTCCTTTAACTAGAGTATATGCACACAAACTTTTTAAACTCACTGTTTTTCCAACTGTAGGTTGTGTACCCGTATTGTGCAAGTTGCTTTGGCCGATGTTACCCAAATGGTGCAGCTCTAATCACAGAATGCAAGAGCTTATTTGACGGTATCAGCAAACTTTTGACCATACCAGCCCCGAAGATAACCACCCTTCCTATTGAAAGGAGGCGATCTGTTGAGAATGGTAGCACTGCATTGTCTGACAGTGAGCCCCCGTTAGTCGAAGGAAAAGAAATCACTGTTGAAAACCCTACAACAGGCAGTGTGCCAGAGAGGACGAAAACCTTGTAAGCTAACCTGGCTACTTTCATTTTTCAAAATTTCATGGCAAGATCTCCATTTTTTTGTAATCTGTCATTGTTCATGTGCAAGAATCTTGATCCTTTCATGTGATAATTCGCTCTGATTTTTTCTTTTTGTCTGTTTGTGATTTATAAAGGAGATAGTAACTAGAGATTGTGTGCTATAGTGGAGCTTAGATGATATAAATGCGAACGGAAATAGATATATCCGGGTTGCTCAGCTTAATTGTTTTTCTTTCTTTTCATTGCACTGTTCCAAAAGAAAAGGAAAGATATCAAGAATTCAAGATGATGCAAAGTCAGTTCCTGATGCAATACATGTTTAGAAATCTAAAAATTTCATGGGATAAGCGTGATATTGTATCAACTAAAGTAAGAAATATGGTCTGTGCAATATGTATATAAAAGTAAGAGATGTATGCGTCAGATTGTTAGTGCACACGAAAATAAGGAACCCGAAATATCAACTACAAGTAAACAAGCAAAACTCCCCCAAGAAGGGCAGTTCTATCGCAGAATTCATATCTTATCCGGCACCGGACAAGGAAATGAATTAGTGGAACCGGACTGTTCTTTTAACTTTGCACTAATCTTAAAATACAAATAATACTCCCCCCCACAATCTCCGAATAAACACCGGATTGAGTTCATCTGGACCGTAAAGTTGTAGGTCCCACCGTCCAATAGCCCAATAGCTGAGAGGGTACTTGTCCTCTATCACAGGCCATTTTCCAATTGCCCCCTTTCATTATAAACATGCATAATTTACAAAAATGGATTGAAAGTTGTGTAGAAGATTGAAGGACTGGTTAGTTACTATTTTTTTTTTTGGACAAAAATGGAGAAAATTTTCCGATTTCATTCAGAAAACCTCAAGTGAAGTACTGGTTAGTTATTATCTACTTTTTTTTAATGGAGTTCCCATTTTCTTTCTGTATAAATTTTTTTAAACAATATTTAATAATTCTGTACAATCTTATTGATTTAGTTTACTCTTGTGGTTTTACATAATTCTGCGGCTCGGTATTTTGTAACAATACCGAGCCTGATAGGCTCAAATCCGTAGTAGCCAGTATCTTTATTGTTCCCGAAATTTTTAATTATACATGCATACCGGGCCAGTACAATCTAAAGAGATCTGACGACTGATAGGGTCAAGATTATTCTCGATACATGCATACTTACGGTATAGATGCCTTCATAATACAATCGCCAACTAAATTCCAATTTATAACTGATTTTTTTTCAAGAGGTCAGTGTTTGCCTGCTTGAAATTAAAAGTTTTCCAATTTATAACTGAATTTTTTTCAAGAGGTTAGTGTTTGCCTTCTTGAAATTAAGATTTTTGGAAAATTGAAGGACTATAACATAAAGTCATCTTAGTAACTTTTAGGATACCTGTAACATGATGACAACTCTTGTACAATTTTGTACAATTTTTTTTTTTTGGTTCACACAGTGAAACATGCATACAACAAATACACTGTAAAATGTCTCAAAATTACTCAATGGCCCAAGCCCACTTAGAAAATGAAATAAACTGAAAACAATAAAAAGCAGCAGTTGGCCCAACGAAGCCCACCAATCCCAATCCCAATCCCAATCTTCCTTCTACCGCCCTTCGTTCATGCCAGTATTTTGGCTGGGCTTCAAGAGGTTTGTTTTCCATCTCTGTTTTATTATCTAAGTTTGTTGGTTTCGTTTTTTTTTATCAATACTCTATTCTTCCCATTTGTGGTTAATCCTGTGTTGATTATGTGCTCTTTCTGAATGTTGTAGTAGAAATCAAAACACAATAGATAAAGCAAAACGATGATGTGTGTGTCGTCTCTTGCCCCCTTCTCTTCATCTTCAGCTTCCCAATCCCAATACCCATTCCCATCCCCGTTATCTTCTCGCCGACGCCTTCATCTTGTTTGCTACGCCTTCCCCCGATCCAATTCTCGACCCTACAGCATCACCAACAAACCAAATTTACCGCCTAGTACTGATTATTCCAGCAACACCAATGTTCGCTGCTGTTTAGGGATGGGGAAGCAGCAACAGGAGAAGAGAAAGTGGCACTCGAAGTCAAATGCCATTTCTACCCAAGAGGCTCTTCACCAGTTCGACCAGCTGTTGGCTGCACGGAACCCTCCATCCTTCATCCGTCAATTCAATCAGTTCTTCGCCACCTTGGTTCGCACCAGAACCTCAAACAACCCAATCTTTTCCCTCTTCAACCGCTTGACCCAAGTTGAAGGAATTAGACCCAATGAATATACATATGTCATCTTGATGGATTACTGTGCCAGAACGAATCAGGTTGGGCTATTGTTTGGTTTTCTGGGACGGTTTTTCAAAGAGGGTCACAAAACTTATGCCGTGGTGTTCAGTCCAATGCTCAAAAGCCTATGTTGGGAGAACAAAATTGATGAGGCTGCTATTATAGTGCTCGATAAAATGCCTAAGATGGGATGTGTACCCAATGTGGTTTCGTATAATATTCTTATAGATTGGCTGAGCAAGAAAGGTGAAATTGAGAGGGCAATGGATTTGCTAGATGACATGATTTGTAGAAGATGTGAGCCTGATGTTGTTACATATACTACTCTTATAAATGGGCTGTGTAAAAAAGGTGAAATTGATAAAGCCATAGATTGTCTACATGACATGATTTCTAAAGGGTTTGAGCCTAACGTCATAACCTATAACACTCTTATAGGTGGATTATGCAAGAAAGGTGAAATTGAGAAAGCTGTGGGTTTTCTACATGACATGATGTCTAAAGGGCATGAGCCTGACATTGTGACATATAACATTCTTTTAGATGGACTACTCAAGAATGGTGAAATTGAGAAAGCTGTGGATCTTTTACATGACATGATTTCTAAAGGGCATGAGCCTGATGTTGTGACCTATAACACTCTTATAGGTGGATTATACAAGAATGGTGAAGTTGAGAAGGCTGTGGATTTTCTACATTACATGCTGTCTAAAGGGTATGAGCCTGATGTCGTGACCTATAACACTCTTATAGATGGACTATGCAAGAATGGTGAAACTGAGAAAGCTGTGGGTTTACTACATGACATGATTTCTAAAGGGCACGAGCCTGATGTCGTGACCTATAACACTCTTATAGATGGATTATGCAAGAATGGTGAAGTTGAGAAGGCCATGGGTTTTCTACATGACATGCGGTCTAAAGGGCATCAGCCTGATGTCGTGACGTATAATACTCTTATAGATGAATTATGCAAGCATGGTGAAATTGATAAGGCAGTGGATTTTCTCCTTGACATGATGTCTAAAGGGCATGAGCCTGACGTCATGACATATAACACTCTTATAGATGGGCTATGCAAGAATGGGGAAATTGAGAAAGCCTTGAATTTTTTACATGACTTGATTTTGAAAGGGCACGAGCCTAATGTCGTGACCTATAACACTCTTATAAACGGATTGTGCAAGAAAGATGAAATTGCGAAGGCAGTGGATTTTCTACATGACATGATTTCTAAAGGGCACCAGCCTGATGTCGTGACTTATAACACTCTTCTAGATGGATTATGCAAGCATGGTGAAATTGAGAAGGCCATGGATTTTCTCCATGATATGCTATCTAATGGGCACAAGCCTGACTTAGTGACCTATAATACTCTTATAAATGGGTTGTGCAAGAAAGATGAACTTGCAAAGGCAATGGATTTTCTAGATTACTTGATTTCTATAGGGCATGAGCCTGATGTCGTGAGTTATAACACTCTTATAGATGGATTATGCAAGAATGGTGAAATTGAGAAGGCCAAGGATTTTTTACATGACATGTGGTCTAAAGGGAATGAGCCTAATGTTGTGACCTATAACACTCTTATAAATGGACTATGCAAGAATGATCAAATTGATAAAGCCGTCGAATTTTTACATGGCATGATTTCTAAAGGGGTTGAGCCTAATGTCCATACCTATAACACTCTTATAAGTGGGTTGTGCAAAAAAGATAAAATTGCAAAGGCAATGGATTTTCTACATGAAATGATTTCCAAAGGCCATAAGCCTGATGTCGTGACTTATAACACTCTTATAGATGGATTATGCAAGAATGGTGAGATTGAGAAGGCTGTGGATTTTCTACATGACATGCTGTCTAAAGGGAATGAGCCTAATGTTGCGACCTATAACACTCTTATAAATGGACTATGCAAGAATGGTGAGCCTGATGCCGTGACCTATAACACTCTTATAGATGGATTATACAAGAATGGTGAAAGTGAGAAAGCCATGGATTTTCTTCGGCTAATGCTTAGAAAAGGTGTAACACCGGATCTTGTTACATACAATAGTGTTATACACGGACTTTCCAAGCTAGGCTATTGGAAAGAGGCACTTAATGTTTTCAGGGAGTTGGTTGGGCGAGGTTTTTTGCCAGATGAATATACTTATGGAACACTTGTGGGTTCACTTTGCAAACAAGGTCAAAGCAAGGAAGCTCATAAGGTGCTTGATTTGATGCTTGAGAGTGGTCTGAAACCAAGTATTGTTCCATATAGAAGTTTGCTTCTTGGCTATGCTACTGATGGCACTCTTAATGATGTGATGAATATCCTCGACTTGATGTTGCTCAACAATGTGCAACCAGATTGTTGTACTTATGATGCATTGGTTGAAGTATACAGTGAGAATGGAAAAATGGACGAGGCTATGTCCTTGGTCAACAGAATGAAGCAAGAAGGGCTGTAATCCCGACTCAATTAGTTACATACTCTCTGATATTAAAGATTCTTTTGTAAATTGTGCATGCTTATGATTCAAGGGGACAATTGGAAAAGGGTTTGTTATAGAAATGCCCTTTTGGGGGGAGTTTTGCTTGTTTACGTGTAGTTGTTATTTCAGGTTCCTTTTTTTCTTTACTGTTGTATAGATTGAAGTACTGGTTAGTTACAATTTATTTATTTTTTTGGACAAAAGTGGGAAAAATCTACCGACTTCATTACGAAACTTCAAGTGCAGTACTGTTTAGTTATTATCTACATTTTTTAAATGGAGTTCCTGTTTTCTTTCTGAAGATTTTTTTTAAACAATGTTTAATAATTTTGTGCAATCGTATTGATTTATTTTACTCGTGGTTTTACATAATTCTGCTGCTCGGTATTTCATAACAATACTGGACCTGATAGGCTCAAATTCGTAGTAGTCAGTATCTTCACTCAGTGGCAGCTGTTCATATAATACTGTAGTAGCCAGTATTTTTAAATTAATACTGTGGCTCAAGTTCTCAATGTTATTATACTGGACCTGAGCAAGCATACAGTTCATTTGTTTGTTCATTTTTTTTATTATACTCATGCTTTGTTTATTTACTTATGCAAGTTGCTTTGGCCGATGTTACCCAAATGGTGCAGCTCTAATCACAGAATGCAAGAGTTTATTTTGACGGTATCAGCAAACTTTTGACCATACCAGCTTCGAAGATAATCAGTAATCACACCTCTTATTGAAAGGGGGTGATCTGTTGAGAATGGTAGCACTGCATTGCCTGACAGTGGGCCCCCATCAGTCGAAGGAAAAGAAATAACTGTTAAAGACCCTAAAACAGACAGTGTGCCAGAGAGGACAAAAACCTTGTAAGCTAACCCAGCTATCTCCGTTTTGCAAAAAAATGAAAAGATGTGCATCTTTTGGTAATCTGTCATTGTTCATGTGTAAGAATATTGATCCTTGCATGTGATAATTCACTTTGGTTTTCTTTCTTTTGTCTGTTGGTGATTTATAAATGAGATAATGTAACTAGCTAGAATTTCAGTGCTATAGTGGAGATTAGACAATAAATCTCGTTTGCTTTTCTTTCTTTCTTTCTTTTCATCGCATTGTTCCAACTTCCAATGGAGAAAAAAACAATGTCAAGATGCAATAATCACTTCCTGATGCAATACATGTTTAGAAATATTAAAAGTTCATGGCATAAGCGTGATATATTATCAACTAAAGTAAGAAATGCTTCCAGAGCTTTTTTAATAACGTAAGAGAAAGAAAGTAAGACATTAATATATTTCTTACTTTATTTCTCTTCCGTATTGTAGACATTTTTTACGTTGAAATAAATGGGTTCGGATTTAACTCTTTCCTCCCTTTGTGCCCCAGCTGATTTCTTCATCAATTAGTAAAATGGACCCCGCTACTGCAGGAATTCGCATCCTCTGAGATATCTCAAACTTTGCGTGACTTTTTGGAATATCTCAATCGTTCAAATACGTTCTGCACAAATTTCAAAGCTCAAATAATACTGCCCCCTACATTCCCCAGAATAGACCCCGGACACATCGGTCATGCAAAAATTGAGATATGACGCACCCCTACTGCGAACGCATATCCTCTACATTAACTCAAAAGCGAATTTTTGAGTTAATAAATCTCAACCATCTAATTTTAAACGGAGTCAATCCGGCTACCCCTGTAACATAGGGATCTTTCAATATTAGTGCAGATCTATTCTGTACGAATCTTAAAACATATCGGATGGTTGAGATTGATTAACTCAAAAGATTCCCTTTTAAGTTAATGCAAAGGATACGAATTCCCCCTACTGCAGAGTGGGTGCATATCCTCTGAGATATCTCAATTTTTGCGTGACCGACGTGTTCGGTGCCTATGCGGGGAGTGTATGGGGCCAGTATTATTTGAGTCTTGAGATTCGTGCAGAACGTATTTAAACGATTGAGATATTCCAAAAAGTCACGCAAAGTTTGAGATATCTCAGAGGATGCGAATTCCTCCACAGTCCTGGTCTTCCCCTGAAAAATGTGTTGGATCGGCTGCAACTTCTGACAGATATTGCACATATATTACCAACTTTGAACCGTTCGATTTAGATTGATAGGTGAGGATCTTTTAGAGATGTACCACTATTTATTATAATAGTTTTGCATTCCAGTCCACTGCTTTTATTGAATTACCGAAAGTTCAGAGTATTGGTGGGTTATCTTTTTTTTGAGTGAAATATAGGTGGGTTATCTAAATGCAATGCATGTATGAATGGTCGGGTAAATTTTGTTGCCATGATAATCGCTAGTAGTTTCCCGAGCATAATGAGTGCAATATATCCATATATGATGCGTTTTATTACCATTGAAATAATCAGTTTTTTTTTCTTAACCGAATCCTGTGATTGTTTTTAAACATTTCATGGCTAAAGTATCGTGTAGAACATAAAACATGTATTAAAATTCTTATATAAATTATTTGTATATTTTTAGAAACTTATTCATATATTAAAATTAATTATTTTCAAAATACAGGTAAAAGAGTCCAAAATGAAACATGAAGCAAGGAGTCGAGGACAATTTCTATTACCAATTTCGGAGTCAAGTTTGTGGAATTAAATGCAAACAACAAAAATATTAACAACGTTGATTTAGCTATTAACAACGTTATTTTAGCTTCATATATAATACGAAACACACACACATATATATATTGAGTAAAGGATATATTTTATTTTAATTTTGTTAATGTCTTCACCCCTACATAAATAAATAAATAAATATAATCCAATCTATTGGTATGAACCTTCTGAAATTCACATCCAGTGCAATTAGGGTTGTCAACGAGATGGGCCTTAACTCAGCTTGTTAACTCTGGATCGAGTTGGGACTGAGCGAACTGAACCTAGAGCATCCGAGCTAAAACCTCAGCTCAAAATCTTGACGAGACAGCCCAAGCTAGCTGACGAGCTGGCTCGCTGGGTCTGACTGGACCTTGTTTTAAGAAAAAATTAAATCCTACAAACTTTTGGACCAAATTAAACCGATTTGGATCGAGCTGAACCAAGTTAGACAGAGCTTGACAATATAAAATTCACACAAATTCATACAAATTCACAAATTGATATCTAGCCGAGCTAGGTCCTAACTTGAACTCGTTAATTCTGGATTGAGCTAGCAGCGAGCTGGCTCGTTAACAGCTCGGTCCAGTAACGAACAAGCTGTTAGCGAGTAAGCCATATGCGAGTCACAATCGAGCCACGAGCTACAAACTTCTTTTGCCAACCTGAGTGCAATACCTGAGATGCAATAAATAAATTCTTTTAATCTGACACAAATCTCAAAACAGACTTCCTGTAATATCCGTAAGAATCTGACCTAACTGGTATTAATCCGGACCGTCCGTTTATTATTGCACTCCTCCAATTGCCGAAGGGACGCGCCCTCAACCTTCTGTATGGACTATGGACTATCGTCGATATCTAAATGGAGAAGTTTTCTATTGGCAAATGGGTTGGACTGGTGGACGGTTGCTTTCTGTCACATCCAACTGAAAAGTTTTCCTGTTGGCCAATGAGTGTGAGCTGAGCACGCTTTCACTAGTTTACAAGATTACCTCAAAAAATTCCAAGAAAAATAAAGAAAAAAGGAAGTTGTGTGAAAGAAAAATTATATGTTTCGTTAAATAGTAAATACTTAATACTCCCGTATTCTCATTTCATTCGTGCCTCCTTCAGGCTTCAACCGCCTCTTATATCTCTCAAGTAAAAATTTCGGAATATGTATCTTCGTTCTTATATTATGCACATAGTTGTTATAATTTGTCAATGATTGAGATTTAATATCAGTCCTCCAATCACATGATATATTTTATTTTTATTAAATATATCTGTTTTATGTACAGAAATCTAAAAATGTACAGTTTGTCACAATTAAAATTGAATGAATCATTATTCACTAGCAATCTATTTTCTTATTTCTCTTTAAAATTATTTCTACAATTAAATTATTTTCTTATTCCATTGTTTTCTCTGTTTCATTTCTCCTCTTTCACTATATTTTTGACAATGAAAATGAAAATTATTTAATCATTTCGAGTCTGTAGAGAATTTTTTTTTTCTGGTATGCAGTATTCATTGTGTCAAGGAAATTTCTGTTGCTATATTCACTGTACCATCCAAAAAAGTTTGTTCAACAGAGAGAAAGGAGTTGCTACTGGTTAGAAACTTACAATTAATCAAAGTTAATAAGAAGCTCAGAATTAGTCAAAGTTAATACGCAGTAATTAATAAAGCAAATGAAAATTGTAATTTCTTAGTTATTGCTTGGTTTTGATAAATTAAGGACTAGAATATCATACTTGTAAGATATCATATAAACATATCTATAAATTTAAGGACTAGAATATCATATAGACATGTTTGTAAGATATCCTATATATTTTTGTTATGACAATAATTTCAAGATTAAAAACATGTATAATCATTCCCCGAGTACTTAAATAAACCCACAAGATCAGATTTTTTTAATTTATAAATCATAAGATCCGATTATTTACTAAATAATCGTTTTTCTTTTGTAGTGCGGTACTGCAATACATAAATTATATGATCCAATTATTTACTAAAAATTAATAGAGGAGACCTTAATTTGGCCAAATCTAATTCACTGGGTGATAATCTTACTATACAAAACTGGTATATTTCATATTTAATTCTGATAAAATAATAAGCTATGTTAATAAAAAATCAGACTTTGATTTTTAGGGCGAAACATGATGAGTTTCTGTTGGCAGGCCTCAAAATAAAATAAAAAAAGATAATATATATATTAATGTAACACACTTTAAAAAGACAATAGAGCACGGTGACAAAAACTAACATCCTCATTGAAGCCATGGATCGATAGAATAATATTTTTTTACGAAGAGCATGTTTTATGCTAATAGAAACAATTTTATCTTTTTCAATCTGGAAAGAAAATGAAGAATGTTTAAAAGTTTTGTGAAGATAAATGATTTATAGAAAAAATTTCATCGTTAAATTAATTTCCAATAATATATTTGTAGAGAAAATCTTTATATGAATCATTTAATCATATCTATCCCAATTTGTTTTTTTATTGATAATTTCTCCTCAAAATATTTGAATCATTTAATGACCTATCTTGCTTGTGGAAAAAATTAGAAATTAAATTGTACTGTGCTTTGTGTTAAATTTCCCAACCTCAAGGCTAGCACAAGACGAAAATAATTGTGTAGTGAAACTTATAATTCAATTTAGTATTTTTTTGAATTGGAGTGGTACCAGTTCTTTTATTGCTTACTGGTACAGGTTTTTGATATAAGAGGGGTTGATTTGAAATTTAATTTAAATTCGAGTCTTGATTCAGTTTGAAAGATGCAAGTTAAGTTTTACTCCAAAGTTATAATACATTTACTTTCTAAGTGATAGTTATACTTAGTAGTTTGTGAACAAGTACTTATATTATTGTACTTATGCGAAGAAATTAGGTATGGACCATATTAATTTAACATTTCTAATTTTATTATTTTATTATATGTTTTTAGTTTGAGCAATTATAATCTATTTTTCATATTTTGTTTGTTCATTTTTATAAAAATTAGACTACATCAAAACACCGACAATGATACTTCAATATTTTTTTTCATATTATAATTGATCTTTTTTCATCTGTTGTTGTTTCTTTTATTATTATCTATTATTGGAATTTTTTTTTGCATTTGTCTTTTATTTTTATTTAAATATATTCTTAATTTTGTGTGAATGTCAAACAAAAAAGATCTCCAAAATATTCTATTCAATGTATAATATGTCCCTGTTGTAATGCACGGGCATGAAACTAATAAAATAGCTTTGTATTTTTACAATGGAACACTGGGACAACTTAAAAAGAACATGCTAGTTTAGACAAAAACACAAATTATGAAAAGGATGCTATATGGTTTTCAAAACAAAAGAAAATGGTGCTCTATGATAAATAGTTGTGGATCTTTTTCTTAAACATAAAGGGTTTGATATGATCGTTTTCAATAGATCTCGCTAGTATGAATAAATCTCAAAAGTTACATTCATTTATGACATGATCATTTTTCAATAGATCATAGTATATAACGATTTTTTTTCTTATTTTTAAAAGATAAAAGTTAGTATGGACTCATATTTTTGAACTATGGAGATCAAATATATATTAAGAGTCAGTCGTATAAAAAAATTTCTAGTAAAAATGATGATAAATTTTATAATACTATGATATTTTACATATATTATATAAAAAAATTGTACATAAATATAAAAAAAATAGAAATTAAATGACCTCATACATTGTACTTTAAGTCCATCCCAATAAAAACAGGAAACAAATCTGCTGAATTGCAGGTCCCAGTTTGTCCAAATCAAACTATTTATTTGTTTTGAAATTCGTACATAAAAATCAACTGCTTTGAAATTTGTGCACTTAAAAAAAAATAATTTGATCTGAAAAAGCAGGAACCCTACGATTCTAAAGAATCACAGCAGATTTATTTCCATAAGAACAAAATAGATGTTTGAAATGTGAACGTAGATATGCATAAGTATTTAAAGGCATGCGTTTGTGTAAACTAATAGATACGCGTAAGCTCCAATCACATACAATGAGAACACAGAATTATGCTTGCAAGTTGGAACGAGGACACAAAATTATGCTTTCAAAATCTCGACAATTTCAAATTTGTATTATATAGAGAAATTGTTGCTATCTATATAAACTGCGGGATACATTAAGAAAAATGCCACGAGTTATTTACTTATTTAGCCTTCTACCCTTTCCATTTATTAAAAATAATAGAGTAGAACTAGGGTGCTCCTAAGTTCACCTAATCCCTTGTGAACTTAACTCTAAAATATATCAAATCGACTTTAAACGATGAATTCAAACCGTTGAAATCCTTCTACCTAATGATTGATGCGTCTAAATGTAAAAATTTTAAAGTTTCAAATTAATTTAGTATAGAGAAGCGGTCAAAGGAGTCCAAAAAATAAATGCATTAAAATTAATTTATAAATCTTAAACTTTTGACTACTTGACTTTATATTAAATTAATTCGAAACTTTAAAATTTTCACATGTAGACACATCACTCATTAGGTAGAAGGGTTTCAACAGTTTGGATTCATCGTTTAAAGTCGATTCGATATATTTTAGAGTCAAGTTCACAAGAGGTTTGATGAACTTAGGAGCACCCTAGTTCTACTCAAAATAATAATAAATCAAATAAATAATAAATTAACCCGATACGAAACGGGTAACTGCAGATCCGATCCAGGAACAACCAGTCTCCCATTGGCGGGAACCCATTTTTACAGAGTAGTTTTTAGTGCGTACAGAGTTCGAATTTTTGATGGACCAAAATACCCCTGATCATCAGCGTTCGAATTTTACAGAGTAAATCTTCTGCCTTTGATGTAGGGGTATTTTGGTCCATCAAAAATTCGAACTCTGTACGCACTAAAAACTGCTCTGTAAAAATGGGTTCCCTCCCATTGGCAATCATTGATTTTCTATTCCTATTTCCATGTTCTAATCCCGAATTCGATAATTCGATTGACCAACAATAAATCTCCCCTCTCTCGTGATCTCGTCTAAAGAAGCCTTTTGTTTTCTTCTTTTCGGAATTCTTCTCAAAAACAGAGAAGAACGAAAAGAAGAAAATGGAGGCTGCTGCCAGCGAACACCGCCTTGAATTTGGGAACATGGAGTATGGGTATGCCATTTATTGTACCAGATCTTTCTCCCCTATTTTATCCCATTGTTAAATCTCGAATCATCTGTCTTTTTTTGGTTCTTTATCTTGCCTTTTGCGACTCTTTAAGGTGCGAACACTACAGAAGGAGGTGTAAGATCCGAGCTCCCTGCTGTGGGGAGGTCTTTGGTTGTCGCCATTGCCATAACGAGGCCACGGTATGATAGTTTTACTGCTAATCAATTGTTCTTGATCCAAGCATATAAAATTACTCATCACTGCTTGCTGATAAATATCACACTGTCTGCTATGTGCTCATTTATGCGGAATTGTACCTTTTCAATTGATGGATAGTTTGTATGGCAAGGAAAAATAAAATACTAATTAGTTATTGGTTTTTTAATTGATTAATTGAAGCTTCCATACATTTTTTCCTGACATGTGGTGCCTTTTCTTGATTGTATAGGCTAAAGATGATCGACATGAGCTTCCTCGCCATGAAGTCAAAAGAGTATATTTCTCTCTTTCCTAGATAGTTCAAGTTTACTATATTATATTATATCTAAGGGGCCTAGATACAAAGTTGAGACGTGTGAAAAATTTTCAGGTCATATGTCTTGTATGCGACACTGAACAGCCGGTACGACCTTCTTGTTTCTTTTATCTTTAAAAAGGAAATTTTCATTCCCCTCCAATGCAAAAGAAATTATCTATGGGTGCGTTTGGATGAAGGCTAGGGTTAGTGAGAATAGTGAGCTAACCCAACTTTTGGTTGGGTTAGTAGAATATAGTATGCTAACCTACAAAAGACAAACAAAGAATAGTCTCTTTTTGCTAACCCAAATGCATCCGAACGTAGAATAGTAGTTTGGAATAGCTGTAAAGTGATAGACTCTTTCAAAATAATTTCTCCAATCCTGTAAAAAATACCGGACCCTTTCAGAGTTTCTACTTTGCTTGCTTGTCTATCCTAATATGAAGGTATCTAACTTTGAGCAAATTCTGAATTTTTGTCAGTTCACTAACTTTTTCTTTTGTTCGTTTACCAAATTTCTATTGGTTCATTGAAAAACTATTATTGACTTGAGATACTTTTTAGTACTTTATGGGCACATTATCTTTATCTTGAGATTGTAGTATTGTCATTTTTTTCTTCCTTTTTCTAAGTTAATTTGGAAAATTTGCCACTCAGGCAGCAAAAGTCTGTTCAAACTGCGGTGTAAACATGGGCGAGTATTTCTGTGACGTGTGCAAGTTCTATGATGATGATGTGAGCTGTCTTTGACCTTTGATTTACCATCCAAGTACTAGTACCAACTATTGTTATCATGGTTAACTAAATTTATACCTTAACTTGAGGTGGTTTGAAGGTAATGATTGCAGTCATGTCTGGTACCTGTCTGTGAACATTGATACAGTACTGGAACTGGACATTATTTGGTACTGTTACTGATTACAGAGCAGGCCTCCATTCAGCATGGCTGTTAGATCATATATACATTTTTAAGTGCAAAAATTGTTCAATTAATACAATCTTTTTTTAATTGTAGACAGAAAAACAACAGTTTCACTGTGATGACTGTGGCATATGCCGGTTAGTTCCTTCATAAATGCTTATTTATTTATAGTTTCCATTAGTGATCGCACTTTGCAGTTGTAGCTAGAATGTCTGACATCCGGCAAAATGCAGTTGGTTCTTGAACTTTTGATCAGTTGACATCTTTAAGAATACAGTTATTTACTGAAAATGAAAAGGTTCAAGAAATTAGGAGTTTCCGTAGGATACTTCATTTAACATAACAACCTGATAGCTTGCAGTTGTTAATGTTATTCTTTATTTACTTGCAAGTAAACTCGTTGTTTGTTTATTTTTTAATTAAATAGTTGATCTATTTATCTTTTTGCTGGATTTAAACATTTATAAATTTGAATTTTATTAAAATTCAATGTTTATTTGTGCTTTTTTAACCAGAGTTGGTGGCAGGGAGAATTATTTCCACTGTCAGAAATGTGGTATGTGATATTTGAAACCTTGTGATTACTGTTAGTTTCAATTACAATTAATTTAGCTACTTTACTAGTCAGAACTGCTCCTACCAGTATAGAATACACCATGTCTACCCAGTACTCCCCTCTGCTTCAAGTTGTATGGTCTCTTTCATATGAAATCTACCAACTGGTATAATAATAATCCGGAACCCTGGGGTTTCATACAACTCTTTACTTTATTTGCAATATATATTGCAAGTACATGCTTAATACACTTTTATTCATAAATAAAATAGGTTCGTGCTATGTAAATTCTTTACGAGACCGGCACATGTGTGTGGAGAATTCCATGAAGCACCAATGCCCAATCTGTTGCGAGGTAGGCATTGTACTGCATCCAATACCAGTTTAATATATGTATTTTTCTTCATCTTAAATTGAGTTCTATGTGTCGGAGCTTGGATTGTACTCTAGTGGTACTTTTCTACGAACCAGTTATCAGTCAGTACCTATTGATTATATAAGATCTTTTCTTCCCTACTCATGTTTTCGGCTGCTTAATTATGCCTAGTGCGACTTCCATACTCAGTAATGTTTTAAGGAACACAGGTAGGGGTATTCATTATGACATTTATGATTTATATTAAACTGGGAGTAGTCAAATCAAACTCTTGCTATTTGCAAGACAAAAAATTGTATCAAAGCCGATAAAAGCTACCGAGCAAAACAGAATCTGAATCAAACTAATTAAATTAGGTTTGTCTACTCAAACTATGTTTTAAATTTTTAAACATCTAGATGTTAGTAGCTAACATAAATTATTTTTAGATCCTTTTGCACTTTTTTATAATATTGTACTATATCCTCTTAACAAAAATAATAACTGTTTTAATTTAAAATAGTATAAAACTATAAATTCAGTTTGGCTGAAATCTAAATTAATCAAACAACATGAACCACCCTGTACAGGTATATATTAGGCAGACTTTGCAGTTCACTGCTTAACAAGCATTTTTGTCAATTCAATTTTATTTTTTTACAGTATCTTTTTGATTCTCTGAGAGAAACACGTATTCTAGATTGTGGCCATACCATGCACCTTGAATGTTTCCAAGAGATGATCCAGCATAATCAGTAAGAGGGTTTGCATGTTCTTTTATCAAGTACTTTTCAAATTAGAAGTGGTCTTAGAATGGACCATAAAATTACTACCTTTTGTTAACTTTAACCTTTGAGCTACATTTCTGATGCTGACATGGCTGAATATATGGCAATGATATTCAGTTGTGTGACCACATTCTAGATATAAAAAAATACATCAATTTAAGTTTGAAAGGTTTCATGTATCTTTGGTCTTTAATATATCACTTGACATGTTAGCCCCAGTACCTTGCCACACTCCAAAGTGAGCATAAATGAACAAACTTGAGGGGACTTATTTATTTCTATTGGACCAAATCAAGAGTTGCCATACTGTCTAATACAGTTCCACACTGCTGGTACTCGTATATTTATTACGAAACAAATGGGTACTGGTACTGGATCTGACAGTTATATTGGCCATACATGTATTACCTATCAACTCCAAAACAAAATGGCATCATTGTAACGGCTTTTTTCTTTTTTTTGTTAACAGATATACATGTCCAATATGCTACAAGTCTGCCTTAAACATGACAGATGAGTGGAGAAATCTAGATGAGGAGGTACCATTTCTTTCCTTTTTCTTTTAATTGCTATCTAAGTATGGAATATTAGAATTATCCCCTACAACTTATGGATCCGACTCTGCTGCTTTTCCGATCTCAACCATTCAAAATTTTCAATTTGCGTATCTCGATAAAGTAACTTTTCCATACACAAATCTCAACAAATTTGAATGACTGAGATCGGAAAAGCAGCCTGCTGCTTTTCTCTCAGAAAAGCAGCAGAGTCCGATTCACAACTTATGATGTCTTGATTAGCCTGATAGATAGCTGCTTGACCTGAGACTATCCAAATTTTTTGTGTTGTGAAATATTCAAAATAGCACGTCCCTGGTTAGCTTCGAGTATTTTGATTTCTGAAATAACAGAGGCAGCTTAGTTACAGGTGCAAAATGAATGTCTGCCAAAGGGATTTGGCAAGTTTTATAATGTTTTCCCTGGGGGTACATATGATGTATATTGAGTTTTCTTGGGGTGGACATCAGAAATATACTTTTAATATTGATGTGAGTAAAAAGAATTGAGCAAAAAAAATTGTTGCAAGTTTCATTTCCTTGTGTAAAGAATAATGTATGATTTTTTTTTTTGTACAGGTAGCAGCGACAATCATGCCCGAGGATTATCGTTACAAGGTCTGGTTATGAATGTACAACTATTCTCGTTATTATTTCGTCACATACGTTTAACTATTGTAAAATTTTGATAATATGATGGTGTATAATCAGGTGTGGATATTCTGCAATGATTGCCACAAAACATCGGAGGTTTATTTTCATGTGCTTGGCCACAAGTGCAATCAGTGCAAGTCATATAATACACGAACAACTGGTCCACCTGCAACTACAGTTCCACAGTAAACACCATCCATGGACCTTATAGATTCCTATAGAATGAGCTTAAGAAGAAAACAAAAGAGACAAATAAAACTTGGATGATTCAAAAGTCTTATTTGATTATTTTAGCAAATGGGACTAAAATTAAGGGGGTAATTCCCGATTGGGTCATTTTTTTTTAAATTGTAATACTTTGGGGATGAATTGAAGTGTATCAACAGCTCCTGGATATTCTGGTTCCTTATCTAAAATGAAGAAAATTACTCGCGTCAAACTTTTTGCTGTTTTTGTTGTTATCTGATTTTAATGGGAAAGATCCCTTTTCCAAGTAAGATGAATATTTAGTTGGCATGGAACTAGTAAAAATTTCTATCTTCTCCGTGGGGATGTAATTTTTATTTTATCTATATACTATCTTATCATGATTATCAATTTTTTTTTAAAAACATTTAACATTAATTATCATTTAATGGTTTAGCAAATAAGTGCGATAAAACAACTGATAAATCTTGATTTTGAAATTTTCTTCATAAAGTCAAGTTATTCTACTTTTACAAAACTCAAATTATAAATAAGATATCCTTATTCTTAATAATGTAATAATTCAACAAAATTAGACGCAAATTAGTTTACGAAACAACTTCTCAAAAAAATCCAGATCTAAAAATTACATTTTATCCCTCGAATAGTCTAAAAAAAACTATAAAGAATAGCTGTTCAAAATAAATTAAATTTTTCAACACTTTAATTAATCATTCAAAATCGATTAAATTTGATTTTTTTTTATATGGAATTCAAATGCCGAGAAGTTTTAAATTCACTTTAGCCGTTTAATCGCTGTAGTGGTAATTGTTGGATCTTAATCCAACGTTGAGCATATATGTAATATAATTATGAATTGTTTACTTTCAATAGATTGTCACAATTAAAGTGATTTAATATGGAATTAAGATATTAGACAATCTATGTATTCATTAGGATGTGGTCCATAAGTGTGTAGAACAATTTGGGCAAAGATTAAATCATTGATGGACTGATTCTGAAATTTGCAATTGAGAAAACTGCCTTTTGGACGTCCAGTGTGGGTGGTCCACCCGCACTGGATCCCAGTGTGGACGCAGTCAGTGCCCAGTGTGGGTGGTCCACCCGCACTGGATCTGAGTGCGGACGCACTCAGTACTTAGCCAAATTATGGAAATATTTTGGGCTCCCAGTGCGGGTGCTCCACCCGCACTGGATCTGAGTGCGGACGCACTCAGTACTTAGCCAAATTTTGAGAACTTCGGACAACCCAGGAAAAGTCCGAGCGTAATGCGGACGCACTGGAACCCCAGTGCGGACGCAGTTGGTGTCCAGTGCGGGTGGTTCACCCGCACTGGATCTGAGTGCGGACGCACTCAGTACTTAGCCAAATTCTGGGAGTTTTCAGGGAGCCCAGTGCGGGTGGTTCACCCGCACTGGACCTGAGTGCAGACGCACTCAGGTTCTGAAGTTCAATTCAGAAAAGTCCGAGCGTAATGCGGACGCACTGGGATCCAGTGCGGACGCACTGGGGACTTAGTGAAAATTTGGGGCTGAGTTTTAAGGCGGTTATTTGGACGCGAATCATCTCAGTGCGGACGCAGTGAGATCCAGTGCAGGTGGACCACCCGCAGTCGCGCTGCCAGAATGTGTAAACTATATATAGATGGGTCCTCAAGGCACAAGATAACCAACTCTTTTCAGAAGTTATTCTTCTACAGAAATTGAGTGCCTTCTCCTTTCTTCCACCATCAAAGAATTGAGAGGAGAATTCCATTTAGAAAATTGGAGAGGAATTTTCAAGAGGCGATCTTGTTGCTTTGGAAGACCTAGTCTACGACCATACAACCAAAGGCGAGGAGAGAAGGGCTTCTTGCCGTAGAAGACGAGTCTCGTGCTCACGGAGACGATTCTTCGCAGTTGAGGATTCCATGGCCAACGTTATGGAATCAGGTATTGTATTCCGCACTTATGATTATGTTTATATGAGTCGGCTTTGGCATAGGGCGGTCCTTAGGTTAAGGTGGGGATTGTTTCTTCTTCCCCGGGGTGTAAGTGTTTAACCCCTAGATGAGATGTAATTGTTTGATCTCTAGATAAGGCGTAATTGTTTGGCCTTCATGATTCCCCAACAGTAATATCCTGATCTCTGCACTATGAGAAATTCTTCCAGAGCAACTTGAAGAAATTCTCTAAATTATCTTATCTAAACCAATTTTATTGGCATAGAATTTGTACTCGCATGTCGCATCTGAGAATATAAGCTGCTGTAGAAACTAAAAAGATGCTACTTTACAGCCGAAATGTCCAAATTCCATACCAAATTTTTACTGATTGAAAGTTACTAAAACAAACATAAAATAAAATGAACAGTTTAAAATATTATGCACCATTTGTACGAGGAAGTTGTAAACAAACAAACTAAAAATATAAACTCCCTGGTATTAATATATAAGCATGACCGCGTAAATTTGCTATTTTGAAATAAAATACTTTCAATTGAAGTTAGGGGTGAAAATGGAGTGGATATTGGTAAAATCATATTCATATTTTATATTTTATTTTTTGGATACGGACACGGAGCGGATATCCGACGGATATAAATACGGATCCGGATGGATAGGATATTTATTAAAATAATATAAAAATTATTAAAAAAATACTAAAGTTCATAATATTTATCTAATTATAATGATGAATAATATAATTTTTTCATAATATATATTAAAATATATGGTAGATACTATTCGGATACGGATAATTGAAACGTAAAACCATATCAGTATTCTTATCCACACGGATATTCGAATATGAATATCTACATCTAATTTTTCGAATACAGATCAAATACTGATCGGATATTACCGTTTTCACCCCTAATTGAAGTACATCCAAATTTTTTTTTATCCGCTTAGAAAATTATATTCTTGCTTAAAGTCTAGTTTGACTATAAACTAGATCATAGCACAAACTCCATAAAACATATATTACAGAAAATCTATGCTCCCCCTCGGCCCCTCCCCACCAAAAAAAATGTTCCCTTGTTTTGTTTAGAGGTCCAATTATTTTTTTTCTTAGTAAAGGGTCCTTGTTTAACTTCACTTTCATCGTCGTCATCGTCATTTTTATTATTAATAATATTTTGTTATTGCTTCTACCAAGTTTTTCAATATATATATATTGCTGCTATTAATGTTATTGTTGTCAGTAATATTATTACTAGTATTAATGGTAATATTACATTTGTACCGAGTAGAGATTAAAAGATATTATTGCTTGGCTCTTCCGTGAAGTTTGCCTTCTGATTGAAGGGACATTTATTTCCAAAGTATAAATATCCAGTTAAGATATGATATGATTGCATCGATATAAAATATCTCACTTCGTTTTATTCTGGACGCCATTGTCCAGAATATTTTCTATTATTATTATTTTTTGCCTTTAAATGAACCCCATAAATTATAACATTCTGAATGAAACGCCATTCCATTCCGATATTTTCAATTTTTTCATTTGTATTAATAAAAAAAAATCGGCTCTGTTCATTACATCGAAAGACAATGGAAGATTTTAACTTAGAAATTCAACAATTTAAATGTGATCTAATTATAAAAATCATTAAATTTGATATAATTTTCACCATTGATCCGATGACTTAAAATATTGAAAGATTTATATTTTGACATTTAATGAATTATGAAAAAACATTCAAATTGTATGCACATACACAATTAATCCACATACAAATAAATGAATAATACGTCAATAATTATTTTTAAAATTTATTAGAAGTACGCCGTCAAAATTATAAAAAATAAATCGTTACATCATTATCCTTCTGGAAGAAGAAGGATTCCATTACAATATTTTACGGTCACGCATCTTGACACCAAATACTTATAAGTTATTGTTGTAGTTTCAAAGTTCAAACATTCGATCCAAATCGTCAACATGTGTTTGGAGATCAAATTTTTTATTTTTTAGTATTTATTAAGATGTGTACAAAATTGTTATTTTTAGATAATTCTAGACTATTGAAAAACTGCAATTTTAAAAAATTATAAAAAACTACTGATAAATTTAAAAAAAATTATAATTTAGTCAACAAGCACATACTGAACGGTTCAGATTAATTATTTAAATATTTTAAAATTGTAAAAATGACTACAAAAAGGGTCAAGATGTTTCATGTAATTGGATCCTCCTGTCCTTTTATCCTTTACTAAAATAAAGCAATCAGTCAGCAAATCCGCGGAAGTTAAGAATTCTGTTGACAGTATTTTTAACTGACCCTCTATTTGTAAAAAATGATGTAAATTACCAAAACAAGTTTGGAAAGGAAACAAAATCAACATTCCCAATCCTCTCATGTCTCTCTCCCTCTCCTTTTCTCTCTCTCTACGCTACGGTCAGAATGTGCTAGAGTAAAAATCGCTTTCGCTGGCCAATCTCAGTTTCTTCCTTGAGAAGAAGTTCGCTCTTTCAGATTCCGCGAATAACCACAAAAGGAATGCACCAGTCTCGGTGTCTAGCACTAATTTTTGCTGTTTTGATCGGATTGTTCTCAGCAACCAGTGGAAGAGGTAAATCCTTGTCTTCTTTTCTGAATTTCCTTGTTAAAAACTGAAGTATAATGAAATCACTCAGTGCAATGTGATGATTAAATAATAAGCGTAGGCAGAGGGAGAAAAATTGAGGTCAATTTTGTAAATATTTTTGTTAGGATTGAGTTTAGAATTTTTATAAATAACAATGATTTTAATTTTGGATAAGAATTCCATTGATATGTTGTTAGAATTGATGGATATGAAAGAATGCTTAACTTTAAGCAAATGTCCTCATTGGCATTCTCCATACAACAACCAACCTGTAGTTTCATTTTCAAAATTAGAAAACATTAAAAGAGACATTAATTAGGTGCTACTTCTTTTACAAAACAGAAATCAAGATCCAGCACAGGGAGTCAAGGCACCGTGATGGTAACTATGCATTCAATCATACCCTTGCAGAGATACTTGTTCAATACTCATCTGCAGTATGTGCTTTCTCCTAAAATTTACTTTGGACGAGCTCCATTGTTTGTTTTCTCTTCTTTTCTTGGACTTTTGCTTAAAGAGGTTTTGGAAATGATAAGACTTAAATTTAACTAACATTAATAACTATAAGCAGATTTCCACATAAATTTAATGGCAGTTTAATATGATTATATTTAAAAGACTTTTCTTGTTAACTTGTAGAGTAAGGAAATTGGGCATCCCATGATCCTTTTAGAAGCTTTAATGCAGTTCGATTGCCTATTTCTCTCCTATCTCCCTTACAAGTCCATTTAAATTTCAGGTTTACACTTCTGACTTATCAGCTCTCTTTACATGGACTTGTGCAAGATGTGGTGATAAAATAAAGGTAAGAAGCCATCTTATTCAGCCACGAAGGAAAATAGACATAACATCTTTGGATCTTTTGCAAATTTCATTTTACATTGTACTGTATTTGCAAATGTCATCAAGCATTTCTAATATTAGCACTGCAGTCTACTTAACTTTGCGGTTATTTTATGTAGCGTGTCACTAAGAAAAATTTATTGGTTTCAGCAACTTCTGTCATCTGATATTACATTATGTTGTAACTGTTTACTTGATCTATTTTTGCGCATCAATGTAAGAAATTATATGGCTCATTGGTGGAGCAACAAATCATCAAACTTTTAGTATAATATAACTTTTTCATTCCACTGAGATTACGGGATTACTTTTTGCTAGCGACGTCATGTGCACACTCGCACGAAATGTTGTTGCTCTCTGCAAGTACACCAAATTCTGGTGTTATTTACAAATATCCATTTTTCATTGTGGACTTCATCATCTAATGGTTTGATGCTTAAAACAGGATTTTGAGATGGTGGAGGTGATTGTAGACATTGACAACTGCTTACAGGTAATTTTAATTACTAAAACTATCTTTTTGAAAATTAAAAATACCACATGTAACTATTTTGCAGAAGTTAGATAATGGCTTTTCGTTTTCGCACAGGCTTTTGTTGGAGTAGACCATAACCTTGACTCGATAATTATTGCATTCAGAGGCACTCAAGAGCAAAGGTATCAATACTTCTAACGAAGTTCACATGACGGAAATAAGTTTTGATTTATTTGATCTTTCTAAGTACTGCTTTCGTAACTTAGCATAAGGAACTGGATTGAAGATCTGTTCTGGAAACAACTTGATCTCGATTACCCCGGCATGCCAGGAGCAATGGTTAGGTTTCAATTATTATTTTTAATTTGTTTCTGCTTTGTTTGAACTAAAATGTGAGTTCTTAATTGGTCTAGTCTGTAGTTGGAACAAACTTTTGGATTGCAAAAGCCCGTATATTATGAGGAAATAGCAAAAGATCCACTATTTCCACCATTTAAGTCTCTACTTAAGAAATGCAAATCAAGTTCGTACCATCAATTGCTCTGACACCCAAGTAGTTGAGTGGATGTCTAAATAAATGTGATTTATGGATTTTATTGTAATTTTCCTTTTGTTGTGTCACCATGAAGTTACTTGCAGTCTTTTTGTTCTTCTAAAATGTAGCTAATTATATCTATATTAAATCATTCTCTGTCTTGCTAGGTGCATCATGGATTCTATACAGCATATCACAGCACAATTTTGCGACCTGCTATACTTAGCGCACTTCAAAACATAAAAAGTATATATGGGAATATTAGCATAATTGTTACAGGTCACTCTATGGGAGGGTCTTTGGCGTCATTTTGTGCCCTAGATCTTGTGGTACTTTTCTTTTTCAGAGCTTCAGTACTCACCAATCAGTTCTTGTGCAATATGGTACTCGCTGTATCATTGTACCCTTGCAGGTTCATAGTCTGGTACTAGACCTGAGTGGTAAGGTGCCTTTTATGGCCTGGTCCTTGACCAGGATATATCCGCATTTACTTGTTGATGATGATTACAAGAGCACCCGTGAGGGTGCACACCTGCACCTCAATACCAAATGGTATGCCATCAGCTGGACCAATTCCATTGGAAGGTGCCAGCTCATCCTGGTATGGCATCAGTTGATTGCTATTCTGCACCACAAGGGTATGCTAAATGTACCAGCCAATGTCATCAGTGATCTTTTGTTAAATACTAAACAAATACATAATGAATATATTTTAGAGAGTATATATATATTTTGTTTTTAGGTAAATTGTGGGGAAAAAGATGTACAGCTGATGACATTCGGTCAGCCTCGAGTTGGGAATGCTGTTTTTGCCACCTGCTTTAATGAGTGTATACCAAAGGCGATTCGTTTGACCCATCAAAATGACATTGTTCCGCATATGCCCCCTTATTACTCGTACTTCCCGACAAAGACGTACCACCACTTCTCGAGAGAGGTAAATACAATGTTTATTGTACCATCTGGTAACAGCCTAGGCTTCTATTATTTCTCATACGCACGATAGAATAATATAGGTCATGCTACAATAATCGGATTTCAAAATTCAAATTATTTCTTACAATGTCAAAATTGTCAAGTTAGTCCATTATTAATGGATCTCAAACCATCTTATAAAAGGTTGAAGACTGGCTTTATCAATTACAGTTTTAACAAGTTCTTTCAAGTTTACAGTTAGTCTGCATCGACAACCATTAGAAGTGACGTGTTGTTAGCGGTTGTGTTGTGTTGTGAGATGTCGATGTGTCTTTTACAATTGTTGATGTTGTTGTTAGATGTTGATGTGTTGTTAGATAGCTTTTTTTTTTATTTTGGATGATGTTGTGATGTTTGTGATGCGGTATGATGTATGTAATCTTATTTTTATTTGATGAAATATTATACTTGGCAGCTGCTGTCAAGGTTTAAAAAAAAAATGGGAGGTAATGCAATTTCTTGTACTTGTGGAGACTCAGATTTAATTGCTAGCATATCCAATAACAGTATTCTTTTTGTTTTGTCTTTTGCTTACTTTGCTTTGTCTTCATTAAATTTGGGTTGCAATATGAAACTTTCAGGTATGGCTTCATAAAGAAGGAATTGGAAAAGATGAACTTGAGGAGAAAATCTGTGATAATTCGGGAGAAGACCCTACTTGTAGCAGGTTTCAACCCTTTTTTCTTGTTTTAATTGTCTCTGTTAACCATAGTACTATGGTAATATTTTTTCTTTTAACTGGAAAGGAATATTTATTTTGTTGTTGTTGTTGTAGATCTGTATATGGGAATAGTATATCAGACCATCTCGAATACTATGGCTTCGAATTATGGGCAGATGCTGACAGCACATGTAAAATTGTAGTTATTGAAGGTTTTGAGGAGTACAATATAGGCACTAGGGGTAATATTAGACTATCCAGGAGCCGTAATCCGACATTATTTCTGAAGTCCTCCTAAAGTTTCGTAAATATGGAATGTATAAATATAATATACTACATAGTTTGTTCTCCAAATGTGAATAAGCTTCTTTATGAATATAAAGTTATAGTCACTTTCTCTTGTCAGTCTGATGTTCAATACTATTGTTATTCCAAAATTGTAAAATATGGGTTTGAATAACATATAATAATTATGCTGTACAAGTCGTTCATCATTGACTCTATTCTACTGAAATGTAATTCACATGTATGCATAGATTAATTATAGTGATTGTTGCTTCATCTCCATATTATTAGTAGCCTTCTGATTAGTATTGTGGTACCAGCTTCTTTTCTTTTCTTTTTTTTGAAATTGCTTGGTAGTGGCTTCCAAGTCAATACCAGCTTCAACTCTTGTATTCTGTTTGAAAGTAACGCGCTTGGTTATTTTATGGCAAAAAGAACATCTATGGATTTGTGGTTGTTTAGGCCAACAGATTGGAAAAGGAGGTGATAATTTAAGCTGTTGAAGAACAGGAAATATGACATGAGAGGATAACTCGAGATCTGCTTTATTAATTTATTCTCAACTATTCCATGAAAAGTGCAATTGCAAACCTAGGGGCGCTACCAATACATACATGTATATAATAGACTTGAAAAAGTAGATGCTAGAGAATGATGTACTAAAAAGGTTTCGCATTAAGAAAAGAGGATAAAGGTAGACAAAAAAAAATGATTACTCAAAATGTCAAGTAAAACGCTAGGTTAGAAGAAGCAGTTCAGTGTGTAATTTTGTTTTTAGTAAATCTAGTATCAACTTTTCCAACTTACATATTTAATTAAAAAAAAAAATCGGATTTTTAACATAAGTTAACCTACGGGTTTCAAATAAAAAAAAAAAATCAATTGGAGACGTCAGTTGAGAATCTGTAACCGTTGATAAAATATATTTCGCGCCTCGAGTTGACATGAAAAAAAGAGAGTACAGGATAGCCTATTCATCCAAGTCGCATTGTTGTTCATGCAATATATTGTGTTCACATTAAGAACCTGTGATTTACCGAATCATATATTTATATATAAGTTCAATGTTTAAATTGTTGTTTTTTATTTCCATAAGAATATTGTCTATAGTTATTCCCATAAGAATCATTGAGATATAGGAGAAAATCATATTGAAAAGTTAAATGGTCAGTATTTTCTTATCTTCTAAAATTTAACAGGATTGTGATTTCAACCCACAACAATTTGAATGTGCATTAATCTGGCACCTTAAACCAAACCCCAGATAAACATGTCAATTGACAAACCAATTACTAATTAGTAATGCAAATTTAATTGAGAAAATTAAACACTGTACATATATTTTTTTTTAAACAGTTAAGATTTAAACATTGTACAAATTTAATTGAGAAAATTAAACAGTTAGTTAGCACTGTACATATTTTATTTTATGAAGTTAAGATTTAAGAGATCAAATTAAACATAATCAACATATAATTGAATTGAGTTGAGAGGTGTCAGACTGTCAGCTGATGAATGTGGAAGTGTAGAAGTCAAGAAGTCTAGTAGTTGCTTAATAGGTTTTGTACTAGCTATGCATTTTAGAGTTTTTTGTTTTATCTTGTGGGCAGTGCTGATGATGTAGTTTGATTAGTTAATAGTTTAAGGACTATTTTGTGGAAGTTTTATATCAGATCTAACTTGTAAAAAACTGAATACATAATTAGTACCAGTGGTTTGGTACAGTTTTATGGTATTATTTATGCTTAGTAGAAATCGGTGGACTTTCTTCCCACTTTTATTTTAAAAAAAGAATCATGTCAGCAAATGCCAAGTCTTTATAAAATCTTTTATCAAAGATATATATATTTTTCTTACTTGCTACTATCATTTTTGTATTTTTGTATTGACTTATTACAAAAAAAATTATATAAATAATTTATATATGAAGGCTGGCCAGTTAAAATATTATTGGACATAAAACAAGGCAACGCGTAAGAATCTGAAATCAAAGATTGTAATGTTTAAATTTAAATTTAAAAAAATGCGAAAATATACAAAACTGAAAACTGTACACGGAATTGCATTAGCAATATCAGAAACTAAACAAGAAAGTTCTCAGGTTTGATTTGAATTATATTTATTATCATTTTACTAAAACATAATGCACAACTTTTCGTTTTGCTTGGTTTTTAATATTTTTGTGATTTAATCAAATATTTAAATCTGGTTGGTAAGAGTCCAAATAATTGTTATTTGATAAGAGATGGATGCGAGCTAAATGCAAATAAACAGTGTTCTAAATAGCTAGCTATTGCCACGCTATAGTTTTTTCAAACCATAAAAGCTATGCTATGAGATAAGAGTGCGTTATTTCAGCTACAGCTGCTATAACTGTAATAGCTGACCGCTTTTACCGCTACGCGTTGTTGCTACCGCTATGCTATATGGTTTTTTTGCAATTTACATGGGCTTATGTACTTCTGTTCATATTTCTGATACTACATGGTCTGCTATAATAAGTATGCTAAAACCAAACTATGTGTTTTTATTTCTATTTGTGATTTAGTCTCTCATTCTATATCAGAAAATATTCAAATATTAATTCTTCTTTTTGTTTTCTCTTCGTCTAGTATTCACCTCTAAAATTATCGTCATTCATTTCATTGAAAGCTGATTTTGATTATTATAATATATAAAATATTCAAATAGATATACTAACTTTATTTCACTTATAAAATTAATTGCTCTTCGTCTATTATAATCTGTAATACTATGAAGTATGAACTATTAAATAATGTTACCTTGTATATCTTTTTTTTTTCTTCTTATTTGCATGATTAAAAAAAATATAGACTTAGATTAGTTATTATTTAATTATTATCCCAATTCTACAATATTGACATGTTAATAATTAGTATAAATATAGACTATAAATTTTGAAAATTAAAAAAACACTATATATAAAAACTTTCGCTATAGCTATGATATTTACTGTATTGTTTTTTCTCCATTACGTCATTATAATTGCTATTTAGAAGCTTGCAAATAAGTCAATGACCTTAGAGCATATATATATGAGTAAATCTAGGGTGTGACGTGCTCACCAAGAGGGTTTGGTGAGCACAACTCCAAAAATACATCGGATCGGCTTCAAATGACAAATCCAAACCGTTGAAATTCATATACTTTCTGAGTGATGCATGTACATGCAAAATTTTGGAAGTTTCGAATTTATTTGCTACGAAGTCAAGCGGTCAAAGTAATGATGAAAAATGAATATATAAAACAACTAATATAATAACTTATTAAAATATTTGTTACTTTGACCGCTTGACCTCGTAGCAAATGATTTCGAAACTTCCAAAATTTTGCATGTACATGCATCACTCACGAAGTACATGGATTTCAACAGTTTGGATTTGTCATTTAAAGCCGATCCGATATATTTTTAGAGTTATGCTTACTAAACTCTCTTGGTGAGCACGTCACACCCTAGATTTACTCTATATATATAGATATATATAAATTCGGGCCTCAAGCGGCTACTTTCGGACTGGGCAAGTTGTATAAGGAGTTATGTCTCCTTCCTTTTCTAAAATTATTAATTGGAAACACATGTGTTGAAGAAGTCGGAGTGATTTTTCCAATAGCTTTAGGTTTAGGGAAAGGCATCTGCTGTGATTCCTTGTGAATCACAGGACCTGTTATTCAGATTACAATCGTCAATTTTGTTAAAATTCGTGCATGAAGAACTTATTTTGTTAAAATTTGTGCATGAAAAAATTTGAACAGTTGGAATCGAAATAACATGTTATTACCAAGGAATAACAGACAAATAAATTAAATAACCTCTTAATTTTCAGATGTTTTCTTCAAAGAATGACCGGACACTTCCAATTTCATTAGTCACATAACACTAAACGGAGGCCTCTTCTTCTCAAGTGCAACTTTGCTTTCTCATTCTAGAATTAATTAATTAATTAATTAATATGACTTTTTAATAAAACAATTAGACGTAGCATTAATCGTGCAAACATTTACTGTATATTGTCCCTAGTTTCTTAAGGTACGTCTGCAAAAAGATTAAAAAAAAAAGAAAAACAGGAAACATCATCGCCGATCTGGAATAAGGAGCGGTCCGGGGAACTTCAGACAAAAATTGGACTGATGTCAAGTTAGAGCTCTCCGATCCACATCAAGATTCACACAGATAATTTTAAATTTCATCTTGATATGAATAATTAAGACAGCTCCAATCAAACATCAAACCAAATTTGGTCCGGTTTCCATCAGACCACCACCCCTCCCGTTGACCTAGCTAGCTAATGATCCAGTAACTCTAGGGGTGTGCTGGCTGCTAGAATTACTTTGAAGAACAAAAACAAAATTTGAAGTCATTCATCAATCTGTCAATCAATGCCGGGTTCATGTGTAGCTTTATATGAATTATTACGGAAACCAAGTCTATGTTTGAAATGATTGTTTTCAGACATAAAATGGATACAATATGAGGCATTTCGATACTGAAATAGAAAAAATAAAATCAGTATTAAAAAAAAAAAGAAATCGAGATTTAATAAAACAATGCTTATGCAGACACGCTATAAGATTAAAATGAATTGACAAAATTACACCTTTTTGACCAAGGATACTACGATTAAAAAAAAAAGAAAAAAGACAACTCACAAGGTTACTTTTCTTTCACCAACTATTTTAAATCCGGAACTTACCAAATATTATCTCCGACACATCCCCAAACTTTTTTTAGTTTTACAAAAAAAAAAAAATATCAGGGAACAAAGATAGATTACTTCTTTTTCGATCCATAAATGAGACCGGACGAATAATTTGGTTCCATGGCATATCTATTAGATGAAATTAATAATGTGATCCCAATAATTTTCATAAGTTGCAACATGTATTCTGTATTCATCACAAAAAATTATAATTCAAAAACTATTATGACCGAATCATTAATTCAATTCCATTAAGAACTCTGAAATCCGCACGGCCTCTCCTCTCCTATTCCTCTCTTCCACAGTTCCACCCAAGTCCCCATTGGGAAGGCCAATGAGACCACTCCATTGATTTTCCACAGTGTAGCCATTGGTGTGGTAATTAATGGGACCGAATCATTGGTTCAACCTCCATTTATTGAGGAAAAAAAACAATCCATCTTGTTCCTGACAAACAACAATATATAGTGCTGGTACACCTCAAGTCTAGCTGCTAAAATGTTAATATAAATTGAAAAGAAATAATCTAGGTTACAGAGTGGTCAATCCGATATTTACACCACACCAAAATAAATTCAAACTAACAGAAGATGACAAACACTTGCATATACCAAACTACTAAATGGCAATGATTTTTAACCATAATAAATTAGCAGGAAACTTTTCCACTTTGCCCTTCCAAAAATCCAAATACCTGTTTACCCTACAAAATATGGAAAATATTCCAAACACCCCTCAACTATACCTCTTTATCATCAAATTTACCATTTAAACATCCAGTCTAACTTTCAGTCTTGGTGAACGAAGATTTTGGGAAAACAAGGAAGGTCACTGATTAAGTAGGATATTTTTCATATTTTGTAGAAGATATCCAATACTTTGTAGGGCAAACAAATGATATTAATCACTTTACAGGGTAATTAAAATAACTCGAGCGTTTCGCAGGAGGCAGACATTAAACTAGTCATAATGATGTGGTCCTCTTGTAGTTTACATGTTATTATTGTATGGTTTCCTTGGTGTGGGAGCTCTGTTCTCCATAATTTGATATCTTCGCTTGATGTTATACAGTTCCATCTAATTTAGAAAAAAAAAACATCCAGTTAGCTTCATTGTTAAGAAAAGGAGGTAGCAGTAGTAATTGATATTATAAGAAGTCTTTTATAAATCATACTTGAAATTGCATTAATCTTGTCTGCTCTCCTCTAAGAACTCCTCGGGTTGAATGCAACTCCTTCACACAATTTATAATAAAATGAATCTACATAATATGAAAAATGGTTTGACAGCCAACTGGTACAGTACACAATACAACTACTAATGGATACGCATCCTTAAATACTGACATGAGCCACATAATCACAAAATATGCACCAATGTATACTGCACTGTAAGGCACTCGTATGAACTGGTATATATTGCACAAATGCCATGGCAGACCATTACCCGGACAGGTTCTTGTGTAACAGCCAAAACCAAGCTTTTAAAGCTCACAATTTAGCATCATTTAGCAGTGGGTTGGTCATTTAACATTTTAGTGTGATAAAGGAGCCAATAAACCATAATATCAGTACTTTTTGTAAAATAACTCTCTTTTAGTTTTACAGTCCAAATGATGAATAATATATCTCCTGATTGTCTAACACAGTAAAGTACACTCTGATTGTCTAAACTTCTAAATCCTAATACATTGCTTATACGCTATAAGATCTCAAAGCAAACTAGGAATTAAGTAGTTTAAAACTATAAGATCTCAACGAATTATTTTTTTACTATATCATCAGAATCAGTTTTATTGGCAATTTATCACCACTAATTTTTTTTCCTATTGGTGATTTATTGGTGTTAAATCCACCATATCATTAAAATCCATTAGATCACGTTATTCTATAGCATTTAGCTTTGAAGTTACCTTCTGAGTATCATCCAAAATAGCCTTTAAAAATGCCACGTCATGCTCCAGTTTAACATTGTCAGAATGCACCGAGTTAGACAAACTATTTGCCTCCTCTTGTGCCAGCTCCAACCCTGACACCTTCTCCTTCAACAATTGTACCTCTTTCAGTGCATCTTCAAGCCTCCTCTCGGCTTCAGCTTTTGCAATGACAGCCACATTTAAGTCCTTTTCTATTGTCTCTTTGCTTTCAATCAAGGCTTGCAACTGTCCTTCCAATAAGTTGTTCTTCTTGATTAAATTCGAAATTTTGGCATCATGTGGTTGATAGGCTTCAGAAGGATTTGAAACCCCATTGTTTGCCTAATAATATCATTAAAGAATTAGATCACTGGAGGTAATATGGTAATTTACCCACACCTTTTTTAAGGTATTTTGCAAAAGAGATTTAAGATTAGACACTGCACTGCTGTAAGTGGTAAGGTATGGCCATGCGGGCAATAAGGTATACGATTAGAAGGTCTAGTATAGTATACTTATGTCAAGTCCAAATAGCAAAACACAATAGCACCTCATTGGTCAATTAACTAACATGACAATTCTGAATGGAAATGGCAATTATTTTAGAAGCAAAACGATAATTTCAGAAGCAGAAAAAGAATTAATGGTCAATATTATAAAAAAATAAGCAGCCACAAAATGTCAGCAAGACCTATAAAAGGTATGCTTTAAAAGACCCAAGAATTTCAGCAGGGCAATCAATCAGTTACACACCAAATATGAACCAACAGATACCATTCAAAAGGATTTTATGCTTCTCAAAGAAAATTGCATGCTAAAGTTTGTGACGATAAAAATAGAACCTGAAATGATCCCCTAAATTTCTCATCATCAAGAGGCCGTAGCAATTTCTGTGCCAAACTACTCTCTTCCTCTTGTGAAAACTGCTTCCTGAGAGAAACACTGCCATTTCCACTTCCACTTCCATTACCAACCTCGACCAGTGTATCAGAGAAGGACCTCCTTCCAGAAGCTTCTGGATCCTGCACAGCAGATGCCAGGCTATGCCTTGCCACTGAGTCGAAGGAGTACAGACGGGTCACTGCGTTGCTTAATGGGTACTCATCTTGGTAAGATAATCGGTCCGTATCAGGTGCGGACCGCCAGCTCATGGCATGGTCGTTTTGAAACTTTACCAGTATCTCTACCTGTACCAGACAGAACATCAGGGTCTACCATTCTTTTGAATTCTTACGGTGCTTAAAATATTATTCTGAAATGAAATTACAATGATTATCATAGAATTCTGAACTTGTAGAGGGCACATATGTTAATGAATTGTAGAGCAAAATTTTCTAACCTTATTTGATGGTTCTTTTCTGTTTCCTCCAAAAGCAACAAGAATAATTTTGTCTCTGTGACATAACGGAACCATGCTAAAGCCCTGCATAGACAGCAAAAGAAGAACAAATGTAAAAATCAGCACATTAAAATAATTATAAAAATAAACAATAAAAAACAGAACCCATATGTCAACACCTTGCTATAATTTGCATTGTCAGGCAACGTAAATGAATCATAATGACAAACAAAAATAGGTTAAAGGTGAGACCAACAAAAGAGTTTAGAGACAAGGAAGGATTTTCCCTGTATGATAAGACTAATCCAGCTTTTATACTCGGACTTTAACCTTCTCTTTTTATCAAAAGGCTAAATGAGCATTCAAGTTTGTACTTGTTTTGTTTCGAAACTGACCAGCATGTACTCAATAGATTATTTTTATGTTTCTACAAAAAAGCCAAGAACACAAGAGTATCCGGAAAAGATAGTTTGGCCAAATGATAAGAATAGATCTAGCAGGGATCTATTCTTTTTATGGGATGCAGATGGTATATCTCAGATTGCAGGGGATACAGGATATTTCATGGCTTTATAGGAGTACATCTGAAATTTTCCCAGAAAAAGATAGACATACTTTGTTTGAAGTAATAGATGAACCAGGCGGTGTCACACACTCCGACCACTCAAATCTGACAACATCAAGCACAAGGGTCTCAGCATGTCCTGAAAAAAGAGAATCAAGAAAAATAAACAGAAACGAAAATATTATTTTTCTTTTTCTGTTGCCAGAGAGACTGCCATTAGTGGTCTCAAGTTGTACCTCTCACAAAGTTTATAACAATGATTTTGTCTGATTTCTTTAACTATCATAAAATAGAAAGGCAAAATAACTTATCAGGCGTACTCTTTTTCTTGCTGCCACCCCCAGAAATATACCATTTATTTCCACAAAGGGCCCCACAGCAACCAGCCCTAGGTGATGGGTGAATGCCCCTAGTTTTTATTCTTGACCACACCATCTGAACAATACAACAAAAAATATTAGTAAGTAGTAATGTGCATGCCCAAGAAGCAATGGAGAAAGGACTCAAAGATTAAACAATTTGCAGTTTGGTCACTTAAAAGAAGGGTAGGTCAAAATATGTCACGTTTCATCCCTCTGAACAATCTACAAATACGACATGTTCTTTTAGTAATAAAAAAGACAACTGAGACTTAGCATGATTTGTAATTGATTCATGGACTCTACTTCTTTTCTTCTCCCTGTAGTACAAATTAGAAGGCCAGTATTTATTCCCTATCATCTTTTTCGTGCTTAATTTTTTCTGCAAGCTAATTCCTTTTCCAAAAAAGGAAAAACCAGGGACCTAAAATATGATGTACCGTTTCAAAGTCAAGAGAATAAAGATCGTTTAAGGTCTTAGACTTTGAGTGTCCTCCAAATATGAAAAGATTTCTATCTTCATGAAGCACCGCAACATGGTTCGACCGAGAAGATGGTCCTGTTCCTCTAAAATTTGAATAAATTTTTAGTGTCAAATAATAAAATAAAAAAATGAAAGAGTGACAGGAATTTGAAAATTAGTTGCTTGTAAAGTTGTTATATCATTCTTTACTCAAAAAAAAAAAAAGTTGTTATATCATTCACTAGAATATTGTAAATTTGATAGTGTTCTAAAAGCCAGATCAAATTGTTGTGATTGTTTATCCCTTTGTGGTTCTTAATTTGTAGTAATTCATGCATACCCTACAAGATTACAAAATGCATATCCTTGCAATATAAACACACACATACCCTGCCCTCCCAACAAAAGAAATGTCACATGAACCCGTATAAAACATGAAAATTGTTTCTCTACAAAATTTCACAAACTACATCTAACCATTACCTGAGTGTAAAAGAGGAAGTGGATAAGTTGAGTCGTAGAAAATTATAAAGGATATTACTACATGTGATACTACTGATATATAAGAATTTCCTGTTCCAACTGCATTGCATTTTCATTCTTTTTTAGAGGTGCATGAAATAACCTTCTATCTATTACTTGATTCTTATTGTTTGCTCTTGTTGTTATGCCATTGCTTTAGTAATCATTTTTCCCCTTACAAAAGAGAAAATGAACTTAGCTATTCAATTAAAAGAGGGAAACAAAAGGACAATAAGAAAAGAATTACTTGTAACGCAAGGGAAGCCAGGTAGAAGATTTGAGATCAAACATATGAAGGTCATTTAGTTTCTTTCCCTTTGAATTCTCACCTCCAAATAAAAATAAAACCTGACCAGCTCTTGTGACTGTGTGGCCACTTCTGGCACTCTGAGCAAAAAATTTAGAAACAAAGAAACAAAAAACTTATCAATATATTGCAAATAACAATTAAAACAGCCTGCCTCAAACCTCCAGGATGTCTGGAGACAATGCACTGCATTATGAAAGTAGATTAAAAGATGATATTTCACTTTTTGAAAGGTTTTTTTTTCAAGATAGAGAAATATTCAGGCAACTAATTTTTATAAATGCAGAATTTTCTGGTGCAAGAAAATGCTAATGTTTTCATTGTTTGTAAACCTTATGTGCCTTAATGAAGTATAGTTTTTTTTTTGCGCTAAATCAACCTGTTATTTAAATTATTTGCAAAACAGCCCAGTTGACAGATAACAAAATTATTAGGAATCTTAATTGGAGCTCATATTTCTAATAATTATAAAAGTGGGTTCAGTAGAAATTACCGGAGCTTCACCTTTTGCTTCCAAGCGGGACCAGCATTCTGTCTCAATGTCAAATGACCACACTGCAAAAGAGAAATAATAAACAATTAGAAGAGCAGAGATGCCATAGCAACTCTTTTATGATAAACATAATTGTGAAGGGATATATTGACAACCATAATGACAAAATTGGAACCAAAATACAAAAAAAATAGAATTCTAGACATGCTTTCTATAGTTTAGATAAATTGTGTATTAAATTCAGTGCAATTTGGGAATTGATAGTCACCAATCAAGAGCCAACAAAGCAGAATCATTAATTCTTCAATCCGCTCGATGGATGGCCAATTGACTTGAAATTGCACCAAATTTAGCATGCAACATATCAATCTAGTCGAAATATTTCTATATATTTACTGTCCTGTTTTGATAATCATTTGCTCAGTTGTTTGTGGATATAACATATCCCGTTATAATTAACTAATAAGATCAAAACTGAACCTGAGACTCTTTCAGAAGATGGTTCAGTTTTTCCTCCAATTAGGATAATTGTTTTCCCCCATGGAACCTACAACACAAGTAAAAAAAAATTAAAAAATTAAGATAGGCAGACAGCATCCTCAGTGTTGCAAAAATTTGGAGGTCTACCTTCACCACAACTGGTATGATACACAGCTTATCTGGTAAAATATTATATCTATGCTATTCTTTCATATATACAGGTACATCTGACCTGATTGGCACAGTTTCAGAAGGCATGGGAACTGTTGATTTCAAATAATTAAATCTAGCATTAACAAACTAGAACAAAGAAACATACCAGACAATGCCCTTTACATGCTGGTATTTTGGAGGACCGCCCACTTGGTGACAGGTAGATCTTTGGAGATGCCAGGGACCATGTAAGCTTGTCCAAACTCAATATCTGATGATCCATGTAATAAATACAATAAATAATTGAATAAAACATGATTTTTTTAGATTTACCCTTAGCATTTTGTTTTGTTTGATGTATGTTGGGCTCAGCTATGTTAATGAAATAAGAACTATTGGAGGCTATATGAATAAAATAAAGCTAAGAAATGGATAAGAAAATATGTTTTACTTCAAAACATAAAATAACAAAAAATGAAGATAATTACCCTAGTATCATCTAACAAACGATGCCCAGAATCACCACCTACAACCACCATTTTACTCCCGATCACAGCTGCTGCTTGCTACAATTATACAAAGGTCACATAAGCCACTATGCCTCAATTAGACTGCACGATACGGTTAATTTTGATTGTCATTAATTTGTTTAAAGTTGGCCCCAATTTGCCTTCCATTGCATACGCGCTAATAAAATAATATTGTAGGATAAATTTAAGTCAAACTACTTAATTATATGATATGCCTAACTGAACCTCAGCAGTGCAACTAAGCCTGACCAACTCTTCCTTGCCCTTGTTAAGTCCAATTTATCTCAACTGTGGAACTAATGGAATGATACTTAATTTTCGTTTGCTTTTTTCTTTTTGGTTTGTTTTGTGTTTAGATGGATTTTCAGCTGTGATACTATACATGCCATTACCATAATCCCAGACTTCAGGTTCTTCTTGTAACTGTTAATAAGAAGCCAAAACAAACTTTTTTATAGGTTTAAAGAGCAATCAGAGAAATTTTCGTCTTACACTGAAACGTGGGGCCGGCTTATCTCCCTCAGTGGATAGCACGGTCCAGTTATCGGTGTGGTCAAATGCATGGCTATTAAAGTCAAACGTGCCTGATGAGTACTGACATTCTAGTTCGTCAGTCCTTCCACTCACTGAGGTAGTTATCACATTCTCGCCCTATATAGAGAACATGTACATCAATAAGACACCATTGATTTAAGCATCATTCTACTAAATTGGCTCTACATGATGTTATGGAACAGATACCAGCTTGGGACTGGTTGAGTTCTTATCCCCACAATATTTCTTTATTTTGAATCACTTCTTTTTTCTATTTTTATAATTACAGGGGCCTGAGGGGTCAGGGGAGGCAGTATCAGATTAGCCTTCTAGGAACATTGAGACCAACAACGTTGCTATTGTGCTGGTCAGGTTCATCACTGACACAGAAACTACGTATCACTACAAAAATAAATAAATAAATAAAATATTTTATGATTCTACATCACTCCTTGTAAACTCTGGAGGATTAATTATGACACTTAAAAGGGGGTAGTTAGAAAATCAAAATAAATTTCACAAAATAACAAAAGAAAATTCTTACATTGGATTGGCTAAGCCTCTTAACAGGCCTGACCGGGCTGCGGGGCACATGTAACGAATCTCCTTGATGACTCTTCAACCTAAAATATCCCCATAATTCCCCATTATTACCATTTGTATATTAAAAAATAATTAAACTCCCAAATAAAAATCATCTTCTCATTCAGAAGGTCCAGGTAAAAAACAAAGGAAATTCTAAGATCAAAGATTGCCAGAGCCTCAGGTGTCAGTATGTTCCCGTCAATCTACCAGTGGGGGCTGCTAACTATAAATGCAAAATGAGCCAATAATTTTTCTAACATGGTGGTTCTAAAACTGATAACAAAATCAAATGCAAACAATGTAGCAAAAGTTCAATTGACAGTATGAAGAAATGGCCCCAGCAAAAGAATGTGTTCGAGAAACAACTTTTAACTATAAATTTTTTTCTATCTAATGAAGCGAGAGTAACAGACAGAAAAAAAAAATTCCGGTACCAAATTTCACAACATCATCTGAATAAATTTGATTTAAACTGTTCCATCTCTTTCCATAGTAGAGTGTTTGTTGAATTATTATCCATCACTTAATCAACAAGAAGATAAGTACGCACATTTTTTATAAATGGTAACAGTACTCAAAAGTTATCACGTATTCTTTTTTCTTACCTCCCCAGCTTCATCTTGCGGCGCGAAAATCCAAACATTTTGGGCATTGTGGAAATAAAATGGCGTCTTTCAGGGATTCAGAAAGGAAACAATTGGAATGAGGCTTCACAAGTCACCACCAGAAAGGAGGATACTGATCCTAAAATCAAATAAGATGAGTGCGATTAACTTAAAAAATGAAATTGAAAGTTCCTCCCGAATCCAGTATTATACAAAAAAAATAAAAAAAAATTCTAGACAAATACTATAAGCTGATGTTAAATGAACAGAGAACTTAAGCTATTTAGCTAGGTAATAGATTATAAGAAAAGATTTAATGTGGACAAAAACTTGAGTTGTTTAGCATTGTGTTCAGATTTCAGTACTTACAAGTTACAACTTACAAGGAAGAAAAAGGGAGGCTGGAAGCCTGGAACTACTTGCTTTGGGATGAGGTGAAAAGCTAAAAAGAAATGAAAAGTGGAGCAGTTGGGTAGCCGAACAATATAGAAGAAATCAAGGGGGCAAAGAAGAATAGACAAGGGAGCTTTCAATAATTTCAGGGGGAAAGTAGACAAGACTTTTTTTGAACTCACTCGGGAACAAATCTCAGGTAAAAATAAAAGTTCCCTGCCTTTTCGAGAAAGCTGCTCTAGTCATGGCCATGGTCAGTTCCCATTTGTCTCTCTCTCTCTTTGCTCTCTCTCCCCAACACCCTTCTAACTGAGCATGTGAGCATGTGTTTTTCTTCTTATTCTTATTATATTAGCTTATTGTGATATTTGCTACTTTGCTAAAGGGGACCTAATTATTAAGCGGAACACCGACACTGATTTGCGCATTGTAATTTTGAAGTGTTAAATTATTAGCGTAGGTCTGGAGGATCAAAGAGTCACTTGTCTTGTCTCCAGCTGTTAAAAATGGAGGGGAAAAGTCTTTGCCTTCTTGAATTGTAGCCTTGTAGGGTCATCTGTCCTCACTAACAGGTAACAGCCAATTTTTGCTCATATAAATGTACTAGTACTAGGCATGTCTTGCTAATGAAGAGAGAGACCAGTATTTATTCTATGCGGAGTTTTTACCGGCGGAGCTGTGTGAAGCTGATCGGACGGCCCAGATTTCATCTCAGCCGATGCATCAGCTAGAGATGATGAAGGGGCAGTATTAATTTTGTTTTGAGATTCGTACCGTAATTTTTTTTGGTCCATCCAATTAAAATGAACGGATCAGATTAAAAGAACCGCACAGCTCCGCAGGTAAAATCTCCGCAGAGGATATGATTCCATGAAGAGAGCGGCATCGGAGCAATCTGATTCTCAAGATTCGTGTGTACTTAATGTTTACGGAAATATTTTTTTTTAGGGAATGTTTACGGAAATATTAATACAAATCAGACGGTGGTGGTCTGATATCAAAGGATAACTCCATCAAACGTGCGTAGATAAATTTCACATGTGCTGCTGTAGCTGTCATGATGATTAATTTCTCTTACAATATATAAAATCTCATTTTGTTTTTTTATAAAATTAGATGTTAAAAAGAATCTAATTAGACTATAAATTAAATAAAGACACAGTGTACCGTCGCAATTACATGACTACATGAGCATACCTCGTGTGTTGTTTTATAACGTAAGATTTTTATTTCTTTGGCGGACTTAATCCAATTTTATATGAGTTGAAAGTCAAGATTTTTTTTTATTTAATTAAAATTAATTTCAAAATTTAAGATTTTTAGAATACCTAATGGAAAATTGTAAAAATCATGATTTTGAAATTGGCAAGCTCATCTTCGGAGGCTTTTTTCCCGACTCCAAATATGAAAATAATGAAATTAGGAATCTATTCGGAAGGACTATTTTTATAATAATTTAGAAAAAAAAATTGGATTGATGGTATCTTTTTCCCATTTAGATGTCAATTTTAATTATCATATCTCGATATTTAAATGGTTTATTTTCATTCTGCTCTCTAATGAGAAAAATAAAATGAACGACCTCCATTAATTTTTCCAAATTACGGAATTTTATTGAATCAGCATTTCTTTCCATTAAAAAAAAAAGAGAACTTTCTCAAAACAAATTCATATATTCATCAATAACTACAGTGTAATTTTTTTAAAAATTAAATAACTCATAACTAAAAAGTTATGTACGTTGCGGAACTAACCTGCGCTGACATAATAATTGGAAATTTGATGTCATGATTTCGGCAGATCCATAATCACAACTCCTATGCTAATTTTTTTAGTTGTGATTATGAATTTCCCGAAACTGCACTTGATATATCACACATTATGGGTGAGAATTTTGACACAACAGTTTTTAATTCATACAGCACACGGATAATAAAACTAAAAAAATGTTGTGTAGAGGCTGGCTGATATCAAATTAGTTGTTCCTGAGTTCCCGTGCAGTCAAGTCATTTTCTAATTTTTGAAGTCTAAAAAATTAATCCAAACAGTTAGATGTGATCTCTATATTAAAATGTACTTGGAGACCAAATTTTATATTTTTTGGAATTTGTTTACTATTTATTAAGCCACTTTGAAAATCGCCGATCCAACGGTGGCTTAACCAAACAACAAAACTAGAAGCCACCGTTGGATCGGCGATTTTCAAAGTGGCTTAATAAATAGTAAACAAATTCCCAAAAACATAAAATTTGGTCTCCAAGCACATTTTAATATAGAGATCACATCTAACAGTTTTGATCGAATTTTTGGACTTTGAAAATTAAAAAATAATTTAATTGCACGGAACCTCAGAAACAACTAATTTAATATTAGCCAACCTCATATTGTATATCACCCGTGCGCCGCATGGATTTAAAACAACTTTGTCAAAATCTTCACTCCAAATTATCACTTTACATTTATGAAACCTGCAAACGAATTATATTTTTTGTATGGAACCGGAGCAATCGAATGCTCATCGGTCCGAATTTGATATGGTACTTCATCAGAACCTTAAAATTCACGTAGACAACTTTAAAATTCAAATTCGTACAGTTCAAAATCGAATGGCTCCGATCAGACATAATTACAGAGAATATCGGACGCACACTGGCTGTTAATTATTAGCTCAGACTCTTATCCGTTTATTATGATAGCAAAATCTACGGTTAAGGTGAAGTAGGTTCGACAACGCATTAAATGCGACACAGCGGTGCTCTCCATAGGTGTACTATTGAGGTAGGTAGCTGTATGTCTTGTTTCGATATAAATGAATACGGCATAAAACTCGTTTTCAATCAAAACTCGTCATTAGATGACGAGATGATTGAACACAGAGTCGACTTAGTTGTTTTTGGAGAGATTAAAAAGTCTCTCGGAAAATTTACCCAAAAAAAAAAAAAAAATCAACAACATTTGATAAAGAATGAGGCTACGGTACTATGCAAGATACATATTGAAATGTATTATTGACCAATATTTTTTTTAAAACTCAAATAATTAATCTAAATCATTCAACATGATTTTCGTGTGAAAGTGCATTTTTAGATTAAATTTTATATTTGTTAACCTTGTTTATTTATTTTTAGATAATTGAAAAATCACCTAATCTAAAAAATTTAGGTCATTCAACAGTAGTGCTTTTCTATCTATTTAGAAAAAATAAACATTCTAAAAAACATAAAAATTTAGCTGCAGTTATATTTATATATATATATCATATTGAATGGCTCATAACAACTATTTGAATTTTGAAAATTAAAATATTAATTTATAATATGGTCCAATTCACGCTATGCATAATAACATAGCCTCGCTCCTTTTTTTCTCTCTCTTTGATAAAAAAAAATGAATTTAGTGACCGGAAAAGAAAAAAAAAATACATTGTCGTAATCTTTCGTAGCCCTCCATCTTAGGAATCCTCTACATTATCCCCTCATTTGAATTTAAATTTGAACTATCTAATCATAATTCATACTAATTCGATCCTCTTAGATAAAAATCAATTTAGTTACGCGGAAAAGATAAAAAACACGATGTTATCTTTTCTTGCCCTCCGTCCGAGGAACCTTTTTAACTCGAGCCTACCATTTGATTGCATTAAGATCCGTGCTAAGTACATTAAAATAGATGCAGGTATGTTCAATTTCCGTGCGCACCAATCTTAATGCTAATTTTACGGTGTTAGAGCTAATTGAACGTAAAAGTAGGTCCGATTAGCACCAATCATAAGAATAATATTTTTAATGATCAAAATATTAAAACTCTCGAGAACCATAATAACAAACTAAAAATACTTAAGACTATTTATGTATTTTATTCTTATCAATATACGGTTCAATTTGACTATAATTTAGTTTTAAATAATTTATGTTGAAATATTTTTTATAGAAATTATTTGACACTTCGTTGGTGGTCCAGAGCATGTATGCCATAAAATTAGAATCTGTATCCTTTCAGGTACCTGACCGATTACAATTAGCTATTATTGCCTTCCAGTTGAACAATTAAAATTTGATTATTTAGATGTACCGTGTACGAGGTCTGTTTTGAGATTCGTAGGTCATAACGAATTAAAACTGACGATCCAGATCTAATTATACTCAGTCAGGTATTGCATTGGATATGAATTCATAAAATTAGGGCTCTTATAGGATCAAACACTGCTCATAGCAAAAGACACGACAGGCTAGTCCTTGACTGATCTGCTCGAAGCCCTGTCCAGGATCGGGCCCATATCAACTTGAAATCCGTAATAAATGTACATTGTTTTTTGTATTCATGTAATCATGTTGCCCTCCAGTTCAATAAGCACTTGAACCAGGTAAATCCGTAATAAAGGCACATGAGTAAAACTAGAGTGCTCCTAAGCAATGTTGTAAAATGCGGTTTTGTTCATGCATGCGGAAGGCCACTGCATACTGCATATGCGGTATGCGGCCGCATATGCGGAATTTCATGCGAACTCATATATGCGGATTTTAAAATATATATTAATTTATTTCCACTCAAAACATGCAATATATTCCCATTAAAATCATTCAAACAATAAATTCGCACATATGCAGACCAATATGCGGACATATGCGGCTCAATCGCACATATGCAGACCAATATGCGGAAATATACGGAAATATGCGGCCCAATATGCGGCCGCATATGCAAAACCGCATATTTGAGACCGCATGAAAATTTTTATGCAGAATTGGACTGCATACGCATATGCGGCCGCATTTTACAACACTGCTCCTAAGAGTACCAAATTTTTTTGTATTCTTAACTCTAAAATCTATCGAATTAACTTCGAACGACGAATCCAAACCATTGAAATCCTTCTACCTTACCAATGATGCGTCTACATGTGAAAATTTTAAAGTTTCGAATTAATTGAGCATAAAGTCAAGTGGTCAAAAGACTTCCAAAAAATGAATGCATTAAAATTAATTTAGAAACCTTCTAATTTTGACCACTTGACTTTATGCTCAATTAATTCGAAACTTTAAAATTTTTCTCATGTAGACGCATCACTCGTAAGAAAGAACGATTTCAATGGTCTGGATCACCATTCGAAATTAATCTGATAAATTTTAGAATTAAGAGTACAAAGGAGCTTGTGCTCCTAAGAGCACCCTAGTTCTACTCAATGTACATTGTGTTTTGTATTCATGTTGCGCGCCAGTCCAGTTTTAGCAAACCGGAGATTTCCAGTTCCAGATCTGTTGTTGCTGCTAGGAAATGTTAAGATATTGGAGTAGAAACTGTAGAACTAGGGTGTTCTTAAAAGTTCACCAATATATTTTGTAAATTCAGTTATAAAATTTATCGAATTAGTTTTAAATGATGAATTTGAACCGTTAAAATTCATCTATCTTATGAGTGATAGATCTACATACGAAAATTTTAAAATTTTGAATTAATTTAGTATAACGTTAAGTGGTTAAAATTAGAATGTTTATAAATTAATTTTAATGCATTCATTTTTTTAATGTTTTTTTCTACCACTTAATTCTATACAAAATTAATTCGAAACTTTTAAATTTTTGCATCTACAATTAATTCGAAACTTTTAAATTTTAGCATGTAGATGCATCGCTCGTAAGGTAGATGGATTTCAATGGTTCAGATTCATCATTTGAAACCAATCTGATAAGTTTTACTGTTGAGTTCACAAAATAATTTGATGAAATTAATGACACCTTAGTTCTACTATATGATCTTGTGAAAATGATACATTCATGAGCTAAACCAGCTTATTAACAGTTCGTTCATGATGTGAGCTGCACATGAATCAATGATACACATGTTTGTGATCCTTAGGTTGTCGATAGTGAGCAACTTGTTGTTTACCAGGAGCTAACAAAAAACTTTTGTCCTTGATGGTACCCATAGTTTCCACAAGCAATGAATATTGGCAGAGATGCATGGGTCATTTTTAATGGTTCTGTATGCACTGGGAACAGTAAAAATTTCGGTGTCTGTCCTATTTCAAGTGATGTTGTCTCGATCCTGTCCTGTATGTGTCATCACCCTTGCGAGATGTCTCGTCAGTGTAAGGAGTTCCTCTTGTGCCCTTTTCGTGAGAACCTGTTGAAGCATACACATGACTGTACCTTGTAAGGCCTCCCTAACCCTAAGAGTTATGGCTGATTCATAAAGGACAGTAAAGTGTCGATAAATAGATTCAACTTTTCTTTGCAACGATCTAAGAAACAAGCTGAGTTTGATCGAGATTAAGTCGAACCTTTTTCCGAGCGAGTCGAGCCATAACCGAATGAGCTAAATACAATCTTTTTCGTGACTAATCTCGAGCGAGTTATGAGCTACGATATTTTTACCACCTCTACATCATCGAATTAACATGTAGCAAAGAAACGTTCATGTAAGAGAATTTAGGTGCTGTATAAAAAAGTTTTTTTTTTTAAACAGTGATGGAGGTTTGTACTTTACAAATTTATATCTTTGAGAAATTTAGTAGCGGCTACTAAGTGGTAGGAGTGTCAATGACATCTCTTTACTCATTTAGTTTATTCGTATCGTATTCGATAAGACAGGTATAGGTAAGATTTGTTTTTTTTTTGTTAGCTTATTAGGTATGGGTACGAGTATGAGAAATGATTTTTTTCGTTTGGTAAATGAGTACGGGTACGGATAAAGGTTATTTTGTACTCATTGGGTAACGGATAATTATATCAAATAAATTAAATATAGATATATAAATATTATATTCAATTTGTTAGATTTTCTATTTTTCATATCACTGTATCAACGCTAATCCATGAGAAAATACATATCTTTTGTTGTAAGAAAAATATTATATTAAACATATTATTATTTTTTGAATATTTTGTTATTAATTAACAAATTGAATTTGTTAGAAGTGATAATTGTGTTTTTGGTTTCTTTTTTTGCTTTATAAAAAACTATTAGTTAGAAGAGGAGGGTTCCAATGCCTCATCTCCTCATACCTCATCCATGTCTCATATCTTATATCTTTATTTTTAAAGTCCAAATAGTCGATCCGGACTGTTCAACACGATCTCCATGTTAAAATATGCTTGGAGACCAGATTTTACATTTTTTAGAATTTTTTTACTATTGTTTTAGATTTATTATAAATCGTTGTTTTTCAAACAAATCTGGAGCATAAAAACAATGATTTTCAATAAATCTAAAAAAATAGTAAAAGATTTCCAAAAAATGTAAAACTTGGTCTCCAAGTATATTTTAACATGGAGATCATGTTGACTAGTTCGGATCGACTGTTTGGACTTCAAAATCGAAGATATAGAATGTGAGACATGGATGAGGTATGAGAAGATGAGGCACTAGAACCCTCCTCTAGTTAGAATTGATTGCATATTTGTATTTTGATTTTTATTTTAGTAATTGTGATTGCATATGTATGGTATGATGAGTTTTGATGGTTTATTTGTAAAAAATATAAAACCATTATATTAATATTATTCGTTATTCGGTTTCGTTACCTGCTAACTTTAACGGATACGTATAGAGCAGGGTAAGACAAATTCTTAACGGGTAAGAGTAGGGTATGGGTAAAGTCAACTCTTAATAAGTATGGGTATGAAAATGCTTCCACCCTATCCATACCGTACTCATTGACACCCGTACCAAGTGAGGGTGACCCCAATTTTAGTTCTGAACTAGAGAGTTTGGGCCTTTTATTGTACTATAATTCGTCCCAGAGTATTTTAGTTAATTAAATTATATAATTATTAATTAAGTTAGAGCCTGTAGTAAACAGACTTAATTATTTATGTACTATTTTGGTTTTTTTATAGCCACAGAGTGATCTTCGTTGAAGAACATACCTACGGGCTACGGGCCTTGCCAAAAAGAAAAATATATCCTTATTTTTTTATGATTGAGTTCACTTATATGGTGAGCCAGATGAAATTTAGCCCAATCCAGTTTTTTTCATGAAAACTGGGGGGTGGGATTGGCGCTCAATTAAAACGGCCTGATAAAAAGTTGATTTAGGATTTGGGTTGTCTGATGCCCATCGGACCAAAACAGTGTTCGATGGGTGGTTTCTACGGTCCGATCTATTTCAAGATCTGTGCGCACGTATATTAAAGCAAATAGTACATATATTAAAGTAATGCACACAGATCTTGAAGTGAATCGGACGGTAGAAACCACCCATCGAACAGACTCTGGTCCGACGGGCATTGGACACCCCCCTCTCTTTGTGCGTTTTCGAACGAGTCCGATGAACAAGATCCATTACCATTTAATTCAAGATCTGTGCGCACGACAATCAAAGCAGACACTCACGAAATTTAAAGCATTGCACACAAATTTTAAAACAAATTGGACGGTGATATCGGACCTACTGAAGTTGTTCAAATTTTTCCTATGATACGCCTTTTTATACTGAAAAAATCACAATAAATTGGAAAATATGAGTGGTTTAATGAACGACTCTCTGCCCCCAAGTATCAATCCCCTTATTTGATAACTATAATTAATTATTTACATTTAGTGAACAATCCGAATTTTTTCTAGTTACCATTTACAAAATTGAAATAGACGAAGTTGATATTGATTTAAAAGAAATTTCATTTTCAACGAATACAGAGATAATATCCGCTCACCTCAAAGGATGACATACAAATATTATCTGTGTACCTGATAATTTTTTTTTTGTTCCATACCCATATCAATTTCTATTTTTTATGTTAAATGGTAACTAAATAAAGTTCGGTTAAAAATACATAACTATTAACTATTAATAATTTAATTATTTCATATAGAAATTAACATAATGTAGATAAAACAATTAAACTCTAATAAATAATATTAATTATATATTCACAAAATAAATAAATAATTTTAGTTAACAAATAAAAAGTGGATAATAAAAAATTGGACTTTCAGGATGGGATTCAAATAAGTTAGTCTCCTTAAAAAAGGAAACATTAATTAATTTAATACTGACTTTCAGACAATTGAGAAACTGTCACAAAATTTCATGTTTCTATTTTAACTAAAAGGTATCATATTTTCGAAAAATATTATTGATATTTTTTCTTGTGATCTGAAGTTCTGAACAACACAAAAAAGTTTGTCAATTCGAAAAAAACATTCTTTTTATTTTCTTTGGAGACACTACTATCAAATTGACATGAGGCGTTTAAACATTTAGGTTCTGTTTAATTGGAGCATAAAATTATTCAACAATAACTCTTAATTATACTGAGTTATATTATATTACATAACTATATTTTTTTTTTATGTGATCAAGCAAGAATATAAGAAGAGAATTATATTTCAATTGTTGCATACAAAAGTACGATTATATGTTTATAACGATGACAAAGTATATTGCTGGTTTATAAAGATGAGATGATAGAGATAGTGAAATTGTAAAAGAATGACAAATGATCATCAATATGATATTTCTCAGGTGTATTTAGCTCACCTGTATTGTATATTAGCTCACAAAGTATAATACTCTATATATATGATAGAAAACTATTAAATACTTTTATAGTTTGGACCGAAGTTTTTATTAATACCATATTAAAAAAGCCCACTTTTTTTTTTTAGAAATTCAAAAAATATAAGGGCTGCAGGGCCAATGGGTGGCCCTTTATTGGGTGCCACCCATTGGCCTTGCATCCCCACTTTTTTTTTTGTAAATATAAATTGTTTTTTTATATAGTTTTTTTTATTATGTTTAATTGTTATTTTGTTTTAAATGTTGTTTATTGGATATGTCGTTTATTTTTAAAATATTGTTCGTTTGTCGGATTAAAATGGCCGCTCATTGGCCATGTGGCCTTGGTATTTTTTGAAATTATGGGGAAAAGTGTTTTGTTTTTATTTTTTATTTTTGAATATATTTCGGTTGTTTGAGAGTAGCACAAATTGTTCATATCTTAATTAGCTCACCCCATGCCATGATTGTTCCTCCGTAAACCTAACTAATAGCATGAAAGTATCGATTGAAATGTTTGTGTAATTATGGTGATAATACAAAATAAAGATGAAGCAAACAAAATAATAATTTTGATATGTGATAATGTACAAGAATAATTTTGAGAAATGATTTATTCTATATTTACTGAGTAGCATAAGTTATACCATCTCAAGTCTTTAATTTCTTTTGATCATCTATTTTTATTTTAGAAACAAAAAATATAAGGTCATGCCACCTAATTATTTAATATCAACAAGAAAAATTATCTGAATTCCAAAAACTAGTTCTTCTTATTTATGCTTAAGTTATATGTAAAGACATTGACATAGTTGGTTTGATTTCATACAGCGCACCAATTATATATAATTTTTTTCCCATTTTGTCAATATTAGTTAGTACGTTACGTAAAGTCAAAATGGCTCTGTCAATGTATCAAATTATCTATATTTGACAAAAATAAGAACTAAGAAATATATTCTTCACTCTGTAATTAAATTATCAGTCTGATTTCTCTTTCCTTTTTATTTTGACTAATATGTGTGTGTATATAATGTTTGGTACTAGTGTAGGCCCTGTTTGGCCGCTCCACTGTTTCCGCAGGGAAAAAAATTCAGTTCAACTGATTTTTTTCCCACATAAACAGTAATTTTCAATTCAATTCTCGTACCCATGCTTATTCCTAATGACCCGCCGAACATACCCTAAATGTAAACACGTTCTCTATTTCTCATACACCATGACGATAGTGTCTGAGTTGAGGCCTATTTGACCCACTTGAGTGATTCGGGAATGCACCGAATGGGATTCTTCTTTTTTCTGATGCATCATGCATATTTGGCATGATGGCTTATTTTTTTTTTTAAATATGGGTATTTAGTAAAAAAAAAAAGGTGGTTTTTTAGTAAATAAGAAGGATTTTCATTAAGACTTGGGAGGTTAAGAGATTGTTTGTTTTAATAATTATACTTATTCATAATCAGTTTTTGATCTAGTGGTAAAGACAATGTTTTTTGAGATTGTAGATTCAAAATTTGAAGAAATAATTCTTTGTATATATTAAATAGTTGGATAGTTTGATCTTCAATATTTACTCAAAAAAATAGTTAACTCGTGTTTTTATATGGAATCAATTTTTTTTTAGGATGATATGGTGGTAAAAAAAAAATATGATACTATTCATGTCCTATACATTTTTTTATGGCATCTTACTATTTTGCATTGATAAAAAAATTATTTATACAGATGTTCCAAAATTAAATAAAGATAATATTTATATAACTTTAAATCTCAAAGAAAACTATAATAAAAGTAAATCTTTATGTGCCCGAATTCTCCTGTACCTATAGCAGCTGTCAATCCACTGTATGTAATTTCTCGCATTGTTTCTCCCACAAGAATTGTTTTCTCATGTCAGTCTCACTGAGGGCATGTGATCTCTTTCCTTATAATTATTCGGTTAAATAAGGATATAATAATTATAAATGCAATATATAGTTCTTGATTATTGCTTACAAATTTGAAAAATCAAATTTATAAACTTTAAGTGATACTTTTGGGACAGAGATCACCTGCTCCCCGGGGGGCAGAATTTTCCTGCTCCCAGTGAGATTGGCAAGTGGATCCAGACGGATTTATAAATTTAAATATTAGTTTTTAGTTTTGATGTGGTCCACGTTTCAGTGACTCAGGGACAGGAATAGGAGCAGAGAATTCAGTCCCATACTTTTGACGTAATAGATTTATATATTTAAAAAATGGCTGAATTCAAGTGATCTGTTATTGAGCAAAACTCGCAGCCGATAGACAAGTGGCACAAAACAATCAAACTAGGAATCAATGTGACCTCCTTTCAACTTCCTATTTTCTTATCCATTTTTTGAGAGCGTTTTCTCTTATCCATTTTGGTGGGAATCTCTAAAAAGACATGAAAATGAAAAGGAATAACAAATTCAGGACAGGATTTTTATGTTATCCACAATTTTCTAAGTCTCCTCATATGGGTACTAAAACTATATATCTAGTCGATGTGACTAGCACTAATATGAATTTGGCTGGCGTGATATTGATAACACAGTGATGTGTCGTGATATTGATAACACAGTGACGTGTTGTGTTTTCGTCTCAAATTTAAATTATCGTGAAGTTGGCTAGCGTGATATTGATAACACGGTGACGTGTTGTGTTTTCGTCTCAAATTCAAAATATTAAAATCAATCTACGTCACGAGTGATGCATTTAAGTGTTAATATAAAATTTCAAACTAATTTTGTGCAAAATCAAGCGAGAAGAAACTAATGAAAATTAATACCTTAAAATTAATTATAAATATATTTTTTACTGTTTGACTTTATACTAAATTAATTTCAAAACTTATAAATTCGACATGTAAATTCATTACTTATGAAGTAGATCGGTTTTAACAATTTGAATTCGTATTCTGATATGTTTTGAAGTTAATTAATCTCACAGAAAAGTTTGGTGAGCTTAAGGATACCTCAGTTCTACTCATATATAAAATCAAATTAAGATTTACAGTGCTAATCAATAAATCTGCATTATCAACATTCGCACAAATAATTTAATTTTATGGTGCTGTTTAAATTTATTAAATTTTAAATCCTTTCGCACAAATTAACCTCACGTAGATCGGACAATATAAGCACGTCTTTGAATAAAATTTGTCCAAACCTTTCGGACAAAATTCAATTCCAGAATAAAATTGACGTAGACCGCTCAATGTTTTGAGTGTTTTACATTTATTTCTTTATTAAAACATTATCCCCAGTAATATCTTTAGAATGAAGCAAATTAAATAATGCATGCATCCTCACTGTAATTTACTTACATATGTAAAACTAGATTTATTTTTTGCACTTGGCACATAATTATGCAAATATAAACATGTTTTTCCACTTTCACAAAATCGTAATAATAAAAATAAAATAATTTTAGAAATTTGCTCCAGTACATCACTAATTAATTAACAACAATATTGAAAATCTAAATATAATTATTTATTCATTTTTTGGTAAGAAATATTACAATTTGGATTGTGAATATAAATGCAAAAGAGAATATTTCCTATTCAATCATTATTGATTCTGGCAGATTATTGCGCATGGCACGTAGATGAATAATTACAATAATATGCATGTCAAAATACTTTTTTTTATTTTTTATAATAGAACAATAATTTCATCAAATTATTAATAATAACTTATATTTTTTTTTATATGCTCGAGACACTCTTAAGTCTTAAGTCTTAACTTTGCAATTACTTTTAGACAGGAGAATGTCTCGTCAATATCATGCATGTAGCTTGGTGCACATTCCTACTTAAAAAACACCAATTATACATTGTACATCATACCCGTGTTTTTTAAAGATTTCTATTAAATTCTTACCCAAAACAAGAAAATAAGAAAGCACACTTCTGACAATTTGCTCCAATATTCATATATATTATTTTTAATAAGAAATCGTGTATAATTGAATTCAATTGTACACGGTTCTTTATTAATAATCATGTATGAATGTTGTAGCGTATTTTTAAACATGCTTATGTGAATTCTCTAATGATTGTATACGGATTTATTTTATAATCCGGGGTGATAAAAGAATATTTTTTTTTCCATGTCATATATCTGTACGTACTTTCATGTTATGATGCATGCATCTTTGTCTACTTTTTTCTAAGACATTTATTTCAGTTCTAATGTATCTCTTCTCTTTACATGTATTTATCTGAGACATCTCTTTTAAACACACAAGACTAGGATGAGGGTGAGGAAAATGAGGCGATATCTTCACCGAGAAGGCGATCTCTGACTAAGAAACTTCAAATAGGCATAACTCAGCACTCAAGTGCCTGATTTCAGCATATGACTCCAATTTAGAAAGCTGAGGAGGAGATATACAATCGTTATATCCTATATGCATAACTGTATTTTTAAGGTTCAAAAGGCAAAGGGAAGAGCTTCAAATTTGAGTTGAAGTTTCCGATTAATTTTTTTTTCTTTTCTAATTTTCAATTTTGTACTTCTTTACCGTACTTTTTCTTAGACATTGTTCATTGAAATGTATATAGTCTCAGATCTAGGGTTTCTGTTGTATTTTTATTTTTTGTAGTTAGAATGTTATTCATGTAACTAATACTACGTTATGTGATTGTAAAAGTTGTTTATATTAGTAAATTATTTTTTGCATGTGTTGCGTATAAATTCATAGTTTGAAATTTAGTTTAGTATTTTGGGTATATTGGTAATTGTAATTTGTGATTTGAATTCAGATTTAGGGTTTTATTAATATTTAAAAAAGAATTGAATTATACATGTTTTTTAATAATAAAAAAAGTATAAGATCAGTGTTGCCATACACGATTTTATTTTGGGGAAATTTTTTATTTGCCACTCCAAAACTTGGAAATTAGTTATTTGCCACTCCAAAACTTGAAATTAGTTATTTGCCACTCCAAAGTTAGTAAATTTAGCTAATTGCCACATTTATACACTAAATTCAGATTTTTGATTTAAATTATTATGAAAAATAGTGTATAAAAAAAGGTATTTTAGTATTTCCAATATTACCCTTCAATTCTTCAATTGAACATATTTAATTCCCTTTGCCTCATTTCTCTTCGCCTCTCTTCTTCTTCGATCAGAAGGGATGCCACGCACGCCTCTTCTTCTCTTCGCCTCTCTTCCTTTTTCTCTCATATAAGCTCAGTTTTTTTGGAGCATGCTCTGGTATATTTCCTGATGAAATGTTTTCCTCAGCCTTGCACAAAACTTGACGGCTTCTGAAAAATAATTGACCAAGTTTTAGCACAAATAAGATTTACCAAGCTTGATTTCAATGAAGGAAGTGAAGTGCACCATTCTAGCAAACTTTCTCTTCAATTGAAAGGGAACTACTAAAATGGCAAACTGATATATACCTGAGAACTGGAGATATCGATGAAGCAAGTGACAAATCAAGATTACAACTTCCTTCTTTCCTCGCATTAGGTACCGAAATTCAATTCCTTTCATATGTTCTCATAGAAAAGCAAAAGAAAAAAAAACGAAATTCTGATAAAACAAAAGTTCCAGAACAAATCCAACCAAATAGAGAGAGGATAGCAGTACAAACTGAGATTGGGCTGGCGCATGGAAATCTGACAGAGATCGGGGCGCACATGAAATGTGCTGGTTTCGTGAAGAAATCTAGCGATGGAAGCCATTGAGGAAGAAGAGATAACAATGGTCATTTTGGAGCTGGGGAAGGGGGAATGAGAAGGGGTTTTGTTGACCTCCTAAAGAAAGGGAGGTTTGGGAGGTTTTACTGTGGGAGGTTTTACTGTAGCGATCTACTAGGGATATTTTGGTCAATATTATAATTTGTTGAATTTTCTCAATCAAAAATCTGAATTTAGTGTATATTGTGGCAATTAGCTAAATTTAATAACTTTGGAGTGGCAAATAACTAATTTCAAGTTTTAGGGTGGCAAATAACTAATTTCTAAGTTTTGGAGTGGCAAATAACTAATTTTCCCTTTTATTTTAAAAACTGTGTATGATATGTTTTAACGATAACAATTTTTTTGAAAAACTATACACACATTTCTACAACTGTGTACAATTCATCAATTCTTTAATACACAACACCTGTGAACACGATTGTAAAACCGTTTATACTTCATGTCTCTGTATAGTAGCTAGTGTTTGACTGTGAATTATGACAGACAAAAATATATATAGAAAATGAGAGAGCGGCAAGCGAAGAAAAGACAAATTAACTTCATACAACGCACTGGTAGACTGGTAGTAAAGTCAAATTAAATGGAAAATCAAACACATTAATTGTGCATTACACAAAGCAAAAACCGCGTATTCAATACCCTATTTTACGGCTCATTCGAACTTTTGAAATTGAAGGAAATTTAACCTGATACGAGATAAGAATAAAGAATAAGATGCATATATGCATGGGACATGGCCAAATTAGGCAGGGAAATTAGTTCTCATTTAAAACAATCATTTCATATAGCTCGCATTATGAAACGGTGCATAATTAACAATCATGTCATATGCTCGCATTATAATTATTTGTTTCCACTTTCCACACAAGTCAGAATCTAACAGGTAAAACAGTCATAAACCGTTAGGTTCTTAACCTGTCTTATTTTCAGAAAAAGAAAAGAAAAAAAAAAACAATCGTAATCAAGTTCATCACACACAAAACACACTCATTTCTTGATCATTGATTATCAAATCGGAGCGAGCATGCATGTTTTTTGTTCTTAAATTGAGCACTCATAGCCAAATGGCACCGGCATTCCTGAGCAAGGGAATGAGATCTCCACCGAGGTGGAGAGACATGATCTTCTCGGTGGACCCCATCAATTTTCCTCCAATAAACACTGCCGGGACAGGAGGATTGCGGCCCGTGAGTTTGACAAGCGCTCTTTCCATCTCTTTTCCCTGAGACTCCTTGTCGAGCTCGTGAATGTCAGCATTGACGCCGAGATCAGAGAAAAGGCTCGTCACGGTGTGGGACATGCAACATGAACTCGTGCTGAAGACGACCACGGCACGCTGCGATACTAGCTTGTTCACCTTGTCCATTAATTAATTACTTGGTAAAAATTTAACTTGGATGAAATTTTTGAGTGATGAGGAGAATATATGTTTTGTGATTAAATTTTGAGTAGGAAGGTTTTGGTTGTGATGGTCTTAGAATTGAGAAATTGGCCCTCTATTTATAATGAGTTCAGGAATCTATTTAGATTCCTCAAAAAGTTACGATTTGGATATGTGGATTTATTCTCAATTGCACTTGACTATTTTCATCAGTTGGATATGAGGATGTGTTTTCTAAGCGTTTTCAATTCATCTCGTCTCAGCTGGATTCACATCTGCTGCGATCCTTCGCAGTGTAAACAGTGTCCTAAAATCTTTATCTTTTCAAATTCAACTATTGAATTGTTTTGAGATTCGTACATATATAAATCAGATGTTTCAAGATACGTGTACAGAAAATATTAGAAAGTTAGATTTGAAAAAACATTAATTTTAGAGTACTGTTCACACTGCAAAGATCGCAGCAGATGTGAATCCCAGCTGAAAAATCAAGTTTCCAGTAAAAAAAAAAAATACAGAAGGGGTGAGTAAATTAATCGGGTCAAACTTGCCATGTTACCAGGCGATTCCAGTCTCACTGATCCGATCAGACTCGGAATCTGCTGTTCTCCAAGCCATGGTTTTATTATTCCAGATAAAAATTATGTATACGGTTAACTGTTGATTATCAAGTTAAGTGTTGAAATTAATTAGCATTGACCTCTTAAGCAGGCAATAGAGAAATATGCCAAATGCATGATGCAGTTTTCTCCTAGTATGTCGGTACCAGTGAATGGCAGATGGCCGCATAGAATGCTCAAGTTGGAACAAGCAAATAGATAATCTTCAAGTCTCCTTTCAACTATGGAATATGGAATATAAATGGATCACCACACCTAAAATTGTGATGATACCATAAAGGCACAATGTGTTGATAAGGTTTGACTGATCCTTTTTTTTTCATGAATTGTACTGCAAGCATATATAGTAGAGATCAGTCAATGGCCATTTTTTGTGAGATTATTAATTAACCATGCCAATGTTGGTAAAACTTTACATTGATTCATGAGCGACATCATACTGTCATGAGAGCAGTTTGGGTCCGCCCATCGGACTCAAACTGAGTTTGATGGGCTCCAAAACCATCCGATCTGCTTTAAGATCTGTGCATGTAACTTTAATATCCGTGTGAGTTTCTTTAATAATTGTGTGCACTGATCTTGAAACAGATCGGATGGTTATGAAGCCCATCAGACCCAAATTTGAGTCTGATGGGCATCAGACCCAAACTGCTCTCCATACTGTTGGAGTGTTGGTTCATTAATTGTATGTCTGAATTTCACAATTTATGGTCTCCCTTGTTGGGCGGTTTCAGAATTTTCGTCTGGGGACCAAAAAATATCGAATCGGATTTAAATAGCTAATCGGGTTTAAACTCATTAACTGAGTACTCGATAAAAAAACAATGCTTTGACTTATACTTTCTAATGCTCTGACTTGTAATTTCTGATGCTCTAACTTATAATTCTAATTACCACTCATAATTCAAGAAATTTATATTAATTTTTATCCTAAATTTAACCCGGAAACAAGTCAAACATCCAGAGGGGGCAAAAAAAATTTCAGGGTGGGGCAAAATCGACCGGAACCGACGGCTGCCCCTCCATGACCATATGGGTCCGCTCCTGCCTTGTTCCCCATCTCCCCATAGTGACAAATGAATTATTCGGGTTCGGTTTGGCGGGGTCAAAAGTTCGTGATTCGGGAATAATTCAGATATAATTCGGAAATAATACGGAACAAAATAAGAAAACTAAGTTTTAAATCAAAGAAATTTTAGCACTTAGATAACAACTTGAATACAAATTTTTACATACAGAAAGAGAAAGAAGGTCGAGTTTAAACTATAAAAACCCACTAACTATGTCTAGTCAGAGATGCTTAACACTTAAAAGTTTTTCTTCTATTTTTCAAATTTAGTTGGATGGTTCTAAAAAGATCTAAATCATTAATTTCATATCCAACCATTAAGATCTTCATTAATCATGCAATGAATTCTTTTTAAATTGCAGAGGATCTCAAGAGGTTGAAAAAGTTTTGGGGCTGTAACACGTGATGGTCCAGCTGGCTTAGAAAGACGTGCATACCTCACGACTTCAAATTTCTCTGAATTTCAAAAAGGAAGTGCGATAAATTTTTGCGAATATAACATGAATAAAACGTAAAATTCACGAATTAACATTTTATTCGCTGATTGATTCGTAGGGTGCTCAAATCTGAATTATTTGTGAATAATTCAGAAATCTTATTACTGTGCATCACCCCATGTACCTACATTGATAATTACATATTATGACGCTACTTGTACTCTAAGACATACTTAATATTTACCTCTTTCTTTTCGGCGCTTTGGAAGCCCGTAGGCTTAAAGAAATTACATGCCACTAAATTATGGTGATCTTATTAGTGTTTTGGGTTCCATTAGTCTCGTCAATTTTGTTAATTAGTCAACCTACATGTTGTATATGTGATACTAACATTTTTAGAATTTTGTTACATATTTTTAGTAGAAAAATATTACATTGTAGTTGTTCGATTAATTAAGGCATATTAGAAATTAAGTATCCAGTTTTTACTTTTTTTTTATAATAAATTTATTAGATTATATTTTAATAATTGAAAGCTAGATACACCAATTTTTTTAGTAAAAAAGAAAAATTAGATGTCAAACAATCCAACTATTTAATATTTACAAAATTAAAATCTCTCATTTAAATTTCGAACCTGCAATGATACATACAAGTTAATTGTGTTATCCTAATGTAATACTTTCTTGATTGATTTATTGATTTTAAAAATTAATTACAATATAACAATTCAATGAAATCAACATATGGTCCATATTTTTATATTGTTTTAAATTGGACCGCTAATTAACAGTTAATCGGAGCACTCTAGACCTTTTTTTTTTTTTGGTTCTTACATGACCCGTAGGCCTACAGCTGCTCTTGCAAATTAAAAACCGGTACATTGCTTCCCCCGGTATCCCACCCATACATTTTCCCTTGCTGAGCTAACCTATGTGTTATCTCTAGCCTAGAACTATTTCGACTACAGTAAACTGTTGACAAAAAGATTGTGCTCCTGGGTTTGCAGTTTCCATGCTGCAGTGCTAGCTCTCCAGAACAGTCTCCCAGCAATCAATGACTGGAGAGCGTATGAAGAGCACTCTAAACTTGTGTAAGAATCACAGACAAGTGTTATACTAATAGAAAGTCAAGTTCTATGGTGTAATTTTTATTTTAATCCTTGTCACACAAAAAAAAAATCCAAACTGTAATTATTACATTCATATGACTTGATTTTAGGCAGAGAAGATCTATGTATATATAGTTAATTAAGAGGTACTCAGCGATCTTCAATATTTCAAATATTTTATATAGTTCAGTCATTCTTATAAATTATAGTATGTATGTTTACAATTTAGTGATTAAAATTCTAATTTATTATAGTGGAGACTTGAATTCAAGTTTTAATCATAATATTATAGGAATCTTGACTGCAAGACTCACTTGTCGAGCAGGGACAGAAGTTGGCCTTAGTAATCTGACGATGCCGAGTGGAAGGACCGTCGCTCGATGGATAAAAGATACTCTAGAATAATAGACTAATCTTCCCCAAAAGGCCACATCGACGGGAAGGTTTGACACCTCGATGTCGGCTCTTCGCCACCTGGGGTTGTAGGATATTCCAAGAATTGGGTTCTTCGCCCATTAAAGCGGTACGCGAGTTGAGTTTAGAACGTCATAAAACAGTGTGATCCATATCCAGTGTACGCGTTAGAGCATTGAGAGAACATTTATCTAGTACAAGAGGATTGGGAATGACGCATCTCTGGTGTACCAGTAAACGCTGGGTAGCCAAGTGCGAAGCAGATAACTGCTGAAAGCAGCTAAGTAGTAAGCTCATCCCAAGATGAGTGCTCTCTTATATATTCTGACTTTCTCAGAGACTGGTAGCAGAGCCAAGACAGCGGTGGCTTCTCTACCTGCCGAGGTGGAGCAACAGAAATCTTAAAAATACAAATAAAATCACAGCAAAACAAGTCATTTATTATTACGATAAGTGTCAAGTGGAAGTGCAGTAATTAAGTAATGTAATGTATGCAAATTTTAACTCTCTTATTTAAAATTTTTAGTTCTACATCTGTTTTTAGGCCTGCATGACGAGTCAAAACTCTCTCATTCGCCAATCAAAATTAATACACAATTCGCACTTTAAACAATTTTGATTAATATTCTGTCATTACATGATAGTTTCCAAATTATAGCATACGGGGTTGATATAATAATTAGTTACTAAGTCACTGTCATTCGTCAACCCAGCTGCTGCATGGAAATTAGGCCACGTCATGCTTGATCAGAACATTTTTTTTCCCCTTCCTTTTCATCAAATTGCATAAGAACCTTTTAAAGAGGCACTAGCTAATTTCCCCAATCAATTTACTTATCTAAATATCTCACGGACAGCGAGAGCGTACGGAAATGCCACGTTATACACGCACAAATGTATCTCAAATCCTCAAATCCTCAATCGTCATCTCCGTGATGAGAAAAAAAGAATAAATTAAAAGAGAATAATTCCCGAACAAACAAGATTTTATGATAAAAGAAAAAGCCGAAAGGTTCCGACTCGCTAAAATTTCTTTCTCCATTGCACAGAATACTGGTAACATCCACTGTGCGTATTTTGATTAAGATATTAACAGAACTAGTTTCACTTCATGCAGCCTATGATTAACATAGACAAAATAAAAAAATATAACTAATGTGTTGCATAAAGTCAAAACAGTTATGTTAATATCTTTATCCTATATTTTATACACTAATTCTCCCTTTAATGGCTTAAGTGCGATATGTGTGTTGGGCTTAAAATGGAATATCACCAAGGGAAGCCTAATGGACTTGATATAAACTATAAAGTACTGTCTAAGTTCAAGAAATGCCTCCTGGCCCTCGTCGACAACTTTATATTTGCTCTTATCCATTTGATTGGGAATCCCATACACGTATAAAGCCAGTAACGAATAGGAATTTATCTCAAAATTAGATAGATATAAATATAAATTGAATACATATATACTTTGGATATTAAAATTAGGTTTGAAATGCGTCTTAGTGCCGCACCCTCATTGTTTAACCAGGTTTACTTGGTAATTATAGTCTTATAATTAGTTGGTCAAGATGTATCACTTTGAAGATGTTAATCTTTGCTTTAGACGTAAACTAGGGCCAATGATGATTTTGATGGGTGATTAAAATGGTCCAATATGAATACCATCTTATAATGAATCTGGCTTACACATTATATATGGAGCTTAGTTTGTTGCAACTCTAATACAATGAAATGCCTCGAATTAGAGAAGAAAATTAGTCACGCTGTGACTAGTTACGTCACGTCACGCCATATTACATCACGTGTGTCTATTACGTGACATGACTGCATTCGAGCGAAAAATACACGTTACGTCATAGTATGAAACATAGAGTATATCCAACTTTTTTGGTACGTATAAAGTATCAAGGTTTCCTTTTTAGTGTAGGTTCAGTGATATTGGTACTCATGTAGTACTAATTTTTATCTTTTCTAATTTAGTCTAATAAATGTTTGTAATTAAAATTTTTAAAATAATGTCAGATGTTCAACCGTTTTTCCTAAAAAAATGATTTTACAGCATTATTTACTTATTTTTAGAATTTTTCATATTTTTCTTATAATTTTTTTCAGAATTTTCAACAATTTAAGTTAAAATATAAAAAAAAATTGACGTGACTAATTTATGTCACGTCATATGACGTCACGTATAGTCAAGGTGTGACTACACGTGACGTGACCATTCACTGCTATTTTGATCACGTCACGTCACGTGAAAAAAAAATTAGTCACGTCATGTACCAAATCACGGCGTGTCATGTCACGTATTTCCTTCTCAATCTGAAATTGCCGATAAAGTGAGGGGTGTGGCGTTGAGTATGGGACAGTAATACAACTGATGTAGAGTTCATATCCTCTAGATATCCCAAAAATTTGAGTTGATTTTTAAAAATCTAAACCGTTCAAATTTTTAAAGCACGAATCGGGAAACAATTCACTTCTAATTAATATTATTCCGAACATTACAGACTCTGAATTAAATATGATTCCATTTAAAATAAACTACAAGTTTCAGTTGTCTCAGACTCAGATTTACATAGTCTGGATCATCTCAGAAATTTTAGCAGGTCGGTACCTTTTGGCTTTTTCTTTGAATTTTCTTTCATTATAAAATCTTGTTTGTTTGGGAATTATTCTCTTTTAATTTATTCTTTTTTTTCTCAGCACGGAGATGACGATTGAGGATTTGAGGCACATTTGTGCGTGTAGAACGTGGCACCTCCGTACGCTCTCGCTGTCCGTGAGATATTTAGATAAGGAAATTGATTGGGGAAATTAGCTAGCGCCTCTTTAAAAGGTTCTCATGCAATTTGATGAAAAGGAAGGGGAAAAAAAAAAATTCTGATCAAGCATCACGTGGCCCAGAATTCCATGCAGCAGATGGGTTGACGAATGACAGATGTAGAACTAATTATATCAACCCCGTATGCTATAATTTGGAAACTATCATGTAATGACAGAATATTAATCAAAATTGTTTAAAGTGCGAATTGTGTATTAATTTTGATTGGCGAATGAGAGAGTTTTGACTCGTCATGCAGGCCTAAAAACAGATGTAGAACTAAAAATTTTAAATAAGAGATTACTACACTTCCTATCGCTTGTTTTACCGTGATTTTATTTATATTCTTAAGACTGTTATTGTTCCACCTTGGCAGGTAGAGAAGCCGCTGTTGTTTTGGCTCTGCTACTATAGACTTTCAGAAAGTCAGAATATATAAGAGAGTACTCATCTTAGGTAACCTTACTACTTAGCTGTTTTCAGCAGTTATCTGCTTCGTACTTAGCTATTCAGCATTTATGGGTACACTAGAAGTGTGTCATTCTCAGTCCTCTCGTACAAGGAAAAGGTTCTCTCAATGCTCTAATGCCTACACCGAATATGGACCGAATTGTTTTATGACGTTCTAAACTCAGCTTACGTACTGCTTTAATGGGCGAAGAACCCAACCCTTGGAATATCCTACAGTCCCAGGTGGCGAAGAGCCGACACCGAGGTGTCAAACCTTCCCGTCGATGTGGTCTTTTGGGGAAGATCAGTAAATTATCCCTATAGTAGCTTTTATCCGTTGAGCGACAGTCCTTTCACTCGGCACCGTCATATTACTAAAGACAACTTCCATCCCTGCTCAACAAGTCTTTCTTGCAGTCAAGCTCCCTATAATATTATGATTAAAACTTGAATTCAACTCTCCACTATAATAAATTAGAATTTTAATTACTAAATTGCAAACATACATGTTATAATTTATAAGGATGACTGAACTGTATTAAATATTTGAAATTACGAGGATCGCTGAGTACCTCTTAACTATACTTATATCTTCTCTGCCTAAAATCAAGTCATATGAATGTAATAATTACAGTTTGGATTTTTTTTTTTTTTGGTGTGACAAGGATTAAAATAAAAATCACACCATAGAACTTGACTTTCTATTAGTAAAACACTTGTCTGTGATTCTTAGACGAGTCTAAAGTGCTCCGATTAATTGTTAATTAGCGGTTCAATATAAAACAATATAAAAATATGGACCATATGTTGATTTAATTATATTGTAATTAATTTTCAAAATCAATCAAGAAAGTGTTACATTAGGATAACACGACTTGTATGTATCAATGCAGGTTCAAAATTTAAATGAGAGATCTTAATTTTGTGAATATTAAATAGTTAGATTGCTTGACGTCTAATTTTTCTTTTTCACTAAAATTTTATGGTGTATCTAGCTTTCAATGATTAAAATCTAATCTAATAAATTTGATATAAAAAAATAAGTAAAAACTGGATACTTAATTTCTAATATGCCTTAATTAATCGAACAACTACACTGTAATATTTTTCTATTAAAAATATGTAACAAAATTCTAAAAATGTTAGTATCACATATACAACAAGTCAGTGGACTAATTAACAAAATGGACGAGACTAATGGAGCCCAAAACACCAATAAGATTACCATAATCTAGTGGCATGTAATTCCTTTAAGCCCACGGGCTTCCAAAGCGCCGAAAAGAAAGAGGGAGGTAAATATTTAAGTATGTCTTGATTTTATATCACTAAACTGTACAAGTAGGATCATAATAATCTCACAACATTGGCATGGTTAATAATCTCACAAAAAATGGCCATTGACTGATCTATACTATATATACATGAAGTACAATTCATGGGAAAAAAAAAAAGGATCAGTCAAACCTTATCAACACATTGTAGTACCTTTATGGTATCACAATTTTGGGTGTGGTGATCCATTTATATTCCATAGTTGAAAGGAGACTTGAAGATTATCCATTTGCTTGTTCCAACTTGATCATTCTATGCGGCCATCTGCCATACACTGGTACAGACATACTAGGAGAAATCTGCATCATGCACTTGGCATATTTCTCTATTGCTTGCTTAAGAGATCAATGCTAATTAATTTCAACACTTAACTTGATAATCAACAGTATACATATTTTTTTATCTCGAATAATAAAACTATGGCTTGGAGAATAAGCAGATTCCAAGCCTGATCGGATCAGTGAGACTAGAATCGCCCGGTGTCATGGCGAGTTTGACCTTATTAATTTACTCACCCCTTCGTATTTTTTTTATTGGAAACTAGATTTTTCAGATGAGACGAGATGAATTGAAAACGCTTAGAGAACATATCCTTATTCACATATCCAAATGGTAACTTTTTGAGGAATCTAAATAGATTCCTGAACTCATTATATATAGAGGGCCAATTTCTCAATTCTAAGACCATCACAACCAAAACCTTCCTACTCAAAATTTAATCACAAAACATATATTCTCCTCATCACTCAAAAATTTCATCCAAGTTAAATTTTTAATTACCAAGTAATTAATTAATGGACAAGGTGAACAAGCTAGTGTCGCAGTGTGCCGTGGTCGTCTTCAGCAAGAGTTCATGTTGCATGTCCCATACCGTGACGAGTCTTTTCTCTGATCTCGGCGTCAATGCTGACATTCACGAGCTCGACAAGGAGTCGCAGGGAAAAGAGATGGAAAGAGCGCTTGTCGAACTCACGGGCCGCAATCCTCCTGTCCCGGCAGTATTTATTGGAGGAAGATTAGTGGGGTCCATCGAGAAGATCATGTCTCTCCACCTCGGTGGAGATCTCATTCCCTTGCTCAGGAATGCCGGTGCCATTTGGCTATGAGTGCTCAAATTAAGAACAAAAAACATGCATGCTCGCTCCGATTTGATAATCAATAATCAAGAAATGAGTGTGTTTTGTGTGTGATGAACTTGATTTACGATTTTTTTTCCTTTTTCTGAAAATAAGATAGGTTAAGAACCTAATGGTTTATGACTGTTTTACCTGTTAGATTCTGACTTGTGTGGAAAGTGGAAACAAATAATTGTAATGTGAGAATATGAAATGATTGTTTTAAATGAGAGAGAATTTCCCAGCCTAATTTGACCATGTCCCATGCATGCATCTTATTCTTTATTCTTATCTCGTATCAGGTTAATTTCCTTCAATTTCAAAAGTTTGAATGAGTCGTAAAATAAGGTATTGAATTCGCCGTTTTTGCTTTGTGCAATGCACAATTAGTGTATTTGTTTTTCCATTTTGATTTAGTACCAGTGCGTTGTATGAAGTTAATTTGTTTTTTCTTCGCCTGCCGCTCTCTCATTTCTATAAATATTTTTTTGTCATAATTCACAGTCTTACACTACTATACAGAAGCATTAAGTATACATGGTTAAAAAGGGGGGCTATACCCGATTTTACACTCATTGTGTATTAAAGAATCGATAAATTGTACACAATTGTAGAATTGTCTATAGTTTTTCAAAAATTCGTGAACTTCTTCACCAAAACACATTATATACGGTTTTTAAGGTAAAACTGTGTATGACAATCCTGATCCTACACGGTTTTCTTATTAAAAAAACATGTATAATTCAATTTTTTTTAAATACCAATAAAACTCTAAATCTAAATTCAAATCACAAATTACAATTACCACTATACCCAAAACACTAAACTAAATTTCAAAACTATGAATTTATACATAACACATGTAAAAAATATTACATTTACTAATATATATATATAAACAACATTTACAATCACATAACGTATTATTAGTTACATGAATAACATTCTAACTACAAAAAATAAAATTACAACATAAAACTCGGTATCTGAGACTTTATACATTTCAATAAACAATGTCTAAGAAAAAGTATGATAAAGGAGTACAAAATCGAAATTAGAAAAGAAAAAATTTAATAGGAAATTTCAACTCAAATTTGAGGCTCTTCCCTTTGCCCTTTGGCTCTTAAAAATACGGTTATGCATATAGGATATAACGATTGTATATCTCCTCCTCAACTTTCTGAATTGGGGTCATATGCTGAAATCAAACACTCGAGTGCTGAGTTACGCCCATTTGAAGTTTCTTAGTCGGAGATCACTGTCTCGGTGAAGATATCGCCTCCTTTCCCTTACCCCTCGCCCTAGTCTCGTGTGTTTAAAAGAAATGTCTCAGATAAATACATGTACAGAGAAGAGATACTTTAGAAATGAATGAACAATGTCTAAGAAAAAGTATGGTAAAGGAATACAAAATCGAAAATTAGAAAATAAATAATTTAATTGGAAACTTCAACTCAAATTTTGAGGCTCTTCCATTTGCCTTTTGGCTCTTAAAAATACAGTTATGCATATAGGGTATAATGATTGTATATCTCCTTCTCAGCTTTCTGAATTGGAATCATACGTTGAATCAGACACTCGAGTGCTGAGTTATGCCCATTTGAAGTTTCTTAGTCGAAGATCACCTTCTCGGTAAAGATATCGCCTCCTTTGCCTTACCTCTTGTTCTAATCTCATGTGTTTAAAAGAGATGTCTCAGATAAATACATGTACAAAGAAAAAATATTTTAGAAATGAGAGAAATGTCTTAGAAAAAATAGACAAAGATGCATCACAAAATGAAAGTATGTACGAATCGATGACAGTGGATAAAATTTGTATTCAAGCATTTTTGTAGGCTATTCTGACACTAGTAAAGCATTTAGAGTATACATACCTCAACATCGCATTGTAATCGAATATGTTCATGTGAAATTCGATGAAAATACTAACAAATTGGTCGAGAAAAGTAAAGATTTTATAGGTGTTGAAGATCAACCACACTTATTTCTTAAGAATAACCTAAACCCTGAATAGTTGAAATTGGAATAACATGTTTCTATTGTTCCTTGAGAATAACAGCTGATTTATTTCCAACACCGGCACTTAAAAGTTGAACAAGATAGATATCTACTTTCCTCCATGAGTGTAGGGCCCAACACTGTCAAGAAAAAAGAATATGAGATGCAGGGCACCAGCAAGTAGTGTTCTTATAACGGGCGGACCGGGTCCAACCCGGGCGGGTTCACGGGTTCACGGGTACGGGTAGGACGGGTAATTTTTTGAAACTCGACCCTTGCCCGCCCGTGGACCCTTGCCCACACGGGTTGGCGGTCCAGGCGGACCGGGTCGACGGGTTGAGACGGTCTGGACCGGGTTTTTTTTTCTGGATTTTTTTTTGCTGTTTTTTTTTCTTTATTTTTTCTTTGGGTTTTTAAAAGAAAATATTTGAAAAATAAATAAATTATTTGATTAAAAGAAAACAATTTAGATTTTTGAAATATTTGAAATGTAATGATATATTGATATGTTATGAAGATTGGAGTAATAAATTATTTTAAAAAAATAGTTGAAATCAATTACTTTAAAAAAATACGAATTATTTGATCTTCAAAACCGAATTATTTTGAGAATGTGAGATATTGAGATGTGAAAAAATGTGAGGAATTGGGGTATATTTAAAGAGGTTTTGTTTTGGGGAATGAATTTTAAAAATTTTAAACCGTTGTCTGTGATTTCAAATTGAAATTGTGAACTAAATCCTAACCATCCAAAGTTTTTCATGCACAAATCTTAATGAAAATATTTTTACAAGTGCAAATCTCGATAAAAATCAATAGCTTAGATCAATTGGAATCAATTGATGGGATTTGATGTGATTAAAGTTAAAGGGGCGGTAGGGGTCCGGGCGGGTAGGGTTCACGGGCGGTCCTGATTCAACCCGGTCCGGGACGGGTCACGGGTTAGCCGAGTTTAGTTTCAAAAATAGCACCTCTACCCGGATTTTTGCCCGGTCCGGCCAACTTGCCAAATCCGTGCACGGTCCGGGCGATACCCGGGTCACGGGTCGGGAGTAATTGTTAGAACACTACCATCAAGGACAGTAAATGGGTTATTACTTGTTACATTCGAGTTGCAAATACATGCATAGGCCTTTGGTACAAAGCTTAGGGAAACGATTAGGACTGCTAAGGAGGGGAGGCCTTCGAGGGGAAGTGTAATAATCCATAGCTTTATTCTAGGTCAATTTTAAAAATATGCATGTAATTTTCATAATAACTTTCTTTCTTTTTTTGCTTTTTTTCTGACGTAAAATAATATGTCTGAGCATTTTAGTGAAGGTCCTTTGATTGCTCCTTGAATTAACACAAGTTTTGACTCGACGAGTAGAACGAGCCAGGTGGCCCAGGTCCAATCCGGCTCAAAATAGTGTCCAGATGAAACCCGAATAGGTTCAATCGGGGCTTCAAAAGTATCTGTGAGTACCGAGCAACAATTGAGTTCTGCTTTTGTTTTTTTATTTATATTGTCCTTGCAAGTTGCAACTAATGTTTTTATGCCACAAGAATATACCAATCCTAGTTTCAGGTATTACAATTTACAATTGGATTTGGTTTTGTTCTTTTGTTTCAACTTTCAACCGTGCATAAACATTTTTTCTGTTTTTATGAAATACAATTAACTACGATTGAAAGATGCAAAGACACTTGGCCAAATAGCCAGCTGACAGCCTGACAGCTCAAAAGGTTCGTGGTGACCCAGTCTAGATCTATAGCAAATCAAACTTAGTTTTTTGTGGTGTAGAATAATAAACTTTGCAGGAAAACAGGGAATGTTATTCTTATGCACTGTGTCCTGTCCTGGTTCGAATTAAGCTGTAAATAGTCATTTTGTTTGTGGGTTTCCTTACTGACTGTAAAATAAATGAATTAACCAAAATTCCAATTTCAGTTAAGATTTTCCGTCTCCGTTAACTACAAGATGATTGTCATTTTTGCCCCATAATTTCACGTCTCATCTTGGCCCTTAAAGAGAGCAAAGTTGTACGATTTTGAAAGGATCTAATATAATACGACTGAAAAAGTAGAAATATAATGTGGTTGTTGGCAAGGAGATGATTCATGAATCCACAAAAAAGGAGAACTCACTGGTTAAATCAACAACAGCCAAAAGATTAGTATATGCAGCAGGGAAAAAGAGGAAACCAAATTAATCAGAATCGGTAACCTCGGCAAAGCTGCCATGAACTTTTCAGAAGTATGACCATATACAAAGGATCATCACCCTTCAGTAAATCATTTTAAATTATGACATAATTGAAAAAATTAAAATGATGTTGGCTAGGAGGCGATCCAAGAAACAAATAAGTAGTTGCTCGATGGATCGCCAAAAGCCACAGTAGTAGATGTAGGCAACAGGGAAAAAGAGGAAACCAAACGAATCAAATCGGTAACCTCGGCAAAGTTGCCATGTCTTATATTTATTCCTTCTCTAGAATGAATACGTAAGCTTCAGGTGAAGGCATTTACGGTGCTGGCACCATGCTCTGACAGGAAGGAAATATTACCTACCAGAGGCAGTGGAAAAAGGGATGTAACAATGTCCGTGCAACTTACAAGCTTGGAGGAGAGGAGAGAGGGTTAGGTGTTGAAGAAGATCAGAGAAGGAGAGTACTAAGCTGGCGGCTGGGAGGTGACTGGGTTGTGAGGTTTTAGGGTTGGATTTTAAGCTTTTAAACCCGAGATATGATGGTTTTATTGTGATCCGGGTCTGATTTGGGTCGATGGGTTAATATGGGCCGTTCTTCGAGATGACGTTTATTTTTCTGGGCCTAATTTAGCATTTC